>JAVIAB010000125.1:22799411-23106911 GCA_032433765.1 Megaustenia siamemsis
CAGGATCCATGTTTTCACAGCTGTTAGCAACAATTGATGAAACCAGGGTGGCATCATGATTTTAGAGCTTAGTGTAATCAATGTTGCTATTTTTCCAAATAAGCCTTAGCCTTCAAGAGCTGTTGTAGGTTGGTCAAGAACTGTTGCAGGTTGGTCAAGAGCTGTTGTAGGTTGGTCAAGAGCTGTTGTAGGTTGGTCAAGAGCTGTTGTAGGTTGGTCAAGAGCTGTTGCAGGTTGGTCAAGAGCTGTTGTAGGTTGGTCAAGAGCTGTTGTAGGTTGGTCAAAAGCTGTTGTAGGTTGGTCAAGAGCTGTTGTAGGTTGCGCTATTCTAGCCGGTATTTCAGCTTGCGAGCCTTCATCAATGACAGTTGATCCCAAGTATTTAAATTTGTTGGGAGCCGCGATAGTTCAATGGTTAGTGAACTGAACTACAAAGGACAAGAGATTGTGTTCGATCCGGATCGACCTCTTCCGGGTTCATCCAGCCTTAAATGGGTACATGATTTCTTTGTCTAGAAAAGTAAAGCGGTATGGGCGTAATACCGACCATATTACCCCAAAAATCATGTGCTGAAAGTCTATAAAAATTATGATCACAAAAACCATATTCCCTACACGCCATTTGACGTGACGGGGGCTCTTTACCTTACTTTAATAAAAATGTGTTAATTGTTTAAAGCTATTGCCCATTTATTTTCATGTTTGCAACCATTCCACAAAAGTTAATGATCATCAATTTTGTTTTACTTTTTTCAACATTGATCTCCGTGTCCATGCGTTACCTAGTCGTTGTATTCGATGCTTTATCTTGTCGTATCAGGTCTGTTAATTCTTGTTCTGTTCTTGCCATACCACTGATGTCATAAATCGCAGGTTATGATTGGTTCTGCCACCAATACTGAAAGTATTTTCATGGTTTTCTAGAACATCTGTTATGATTCTTCAACAGAAGATATAGATAAAGGTAAAGTACGGGACTTGAATCAATGTCTTAGCTTGCGAGTTGCCACCCATATGCTGCTTGCTTGCTTGCATTCGTCCGATGAGTAAAGGAGTACACCTCTTCGTCATCCGCCCTTAAAAGGATGTTAAGTGGGTGTGTCTGCGTTGTGTTGTGGTTTGCAGTATAACTGTGATATTTGCGCCTCTCGGCCCAACAATCCGACTTCAGCACGATATTTTTGTGTACCGGGTTGTCTTCCCTCTTCGATCCCTACTCGTTTGGTCAGACTAGACGGGTAGTTACTACAGTTACTACTACGACAGTCTGTTACTAGATGCACTGCGGAGAGGTGGAGCAGGATCTGGATATTTCTGGTTCACCGATCCTGGCGCAAACCATCAGCTGTGAGGCGCGCCTTCGTATCCTTTCACCCATAGATGCTCGGCCGCCTATCCAGAAGTGTTCGAAGACTTGTGGATAGTGCCGCTTCAAGTATCGAAACTCACGATGTGAGGTGGCATTCCTCACCTTTCAAGAGTAATACCCTGGTACCCATTTCTGCCAGCGGCTGGTTTGATCGCGAGGGTATGTATTTTACTAACCACGAGTACAGTTCACACTGGTTCCAGTGAGAATCGAACACGGGTTGTCCTAACGTTGGTAGCCCAGTCAGATATATTAAACTAGGTTGTAGAGAGTAAGCAGTCTTGTTAAACTCCAGCTGGTATTCTAAACCATTCCCCTTGATTTCGCTTATAAGTACTGCGATTGTAGCATTCTTGTGTAGACCATATATATGTTTTACACTGCGACCTGTGTTGGCACCGAACTTCTACATTCTAACCGTTGCCCATAGGGCTACATGCCAAACTCAATCAAATGCTTTTTTGAAGTCTGTGAACACATTATATAGGTCATGCTGGTATTGGGAGGTATTTCTCTCAGAGAATTCGAACGACTGAAGATTTATAATGATGGCCTGCATGTTTGTAAGCTATAATTGCTGCTGTTTTTTAATCAGTTGAGTCCAATTGTTAACATTACTTTGCTTCGAAGGCCAAAACTGATGATTCTGTAGTTGTGACACTGGCAGAAATATTTCTCTTCCCTTTTGGATAGTAATGCTTATGGACTGTGTCCTTGATGATGACACTGTCATGCCTAGCACATCCTGTGGGAGATAACAGTGAGTGCATGTATCATGGCCTCTCCCATTGCCTGAACCAGTTCAGCTGGAATATTATCCACGCCAACGAGATTTACGCGTTTCTGGTATTTCATGTCTGCTTCGATTTATCACGAAATCTGCTTCGACTTCATCGCGACGTATAGAATAATAGTCTTCTCTTATAGACAGTGGGCGCTTCAGTTATCGTTGTATCTCCGTTACTTTCAGTGTTATACAGGCTGGGTATATATTTTCTCCATAGATTGGTGACCTCTTGCGCTTCAGTTAGGCATTTTCCAGATATATTGAGCATTATTGTGTGTGTGTTGTCGATTTGCATTTAAGTCTTTAACCATTTTATATGTTTGTTACTATTATTTTTGCTTTTGTTATCTTATATTTATTTATATTTTTTCTCTGTCCATTTCTGCTTTGCTTTTTCTTTCATAATGATCAGAATGTTTTAGTTTATTTCTTTGTATTTGTTGTTGCCTTCTGGTGTATTTTTCTTATGTTGTAGTTTTCTCTGTGATCCATGGTTTCTTTGTCCTTGGGTGTTTGCCTAGAATTTCATTGGCTGTATCTGTTATAGCTGAAACGGATGCCATTGTCATTGATTCAATATATGTATCATCATTTCCAAATATATTGAGTGTAGCGAAGTTTGCTCCTAGCATTGCTTGGAGTGTATGTCTAATGTTAGGGTTCTTCAAGTCCTCGATGTCAAACACGAGTCTTGTTACTTTGGATCTATTTACTTTCTTCAAACGGAGACGGAGGGTAGTCATAAACAATTTATGGTTGCTTCCAATGTCTGCCCCTCGCAAACTTATT
The DNA here is from genome assembly GCA_032433765.1 of Megaustenia siamemsis. Taxonomy (NCBI): domain Eukaryota; kingdom Metazoa; phylum Mollusca; class Gastropoda; order Stylommatophora; family Ariophantidae; genus Megaustenia; species Megaustenia siamemsis. The sequence continues at coordinate 22,802,357 of JAVIAB010000125.1, forward strand.
GTCTTGGCAGCGCATATTCCCGGCTGAAGTCTTCTTCCTTCCAGAATGTGACCAATCTGGTATTGGCATTTCTCTTTGCGAACTGTGCCGGGCCCCTAATCTGGATAGTTTGTATTGTCTAAGTTGGTTAGCATCAGATTTTTAAATATAACAAATTCCAAGAGTCTGTGTCCTGTATCATTGGTGTTATAGAATGGACTACAGGTATTGAGACAACGTTCTGTGTGTCTTTTTTAACTTTAGTCGCCTCAGTTTCCTTGTACAAAACGTATATCTCTTTTTGGTATTGCGTTTATGACTACATCTGATTAATCGTCATATTCTTCTACACGTCTTCTCTTTTTCAATGAATCTGTCTGCTTCTTGTTTGAGTTGGAGCTTTAGAGTGTGTTTCCAAAGATTGTAGTCTGAAGTTATTTCTTAGGGCGCGAGCTTGGGCAGAAAAACAAAGAGACAAGTTGTTGCCCTTGCAACAAAACATGTTTCTTCTCTCCATGCAGCCAAGCGATCAAAGGTCTAACAAATATGGAACGCTTCACGAATTTGCGTGTGATCCTTGTGCAGGGGCCATGCTAATCTTATCTAACATAATTAGTAAAGGAAATCAACACTAGTAGCTAAAACGATTATTTTTATAACATATTATTATTTTTGATTGTTATTTTAAACATCAAATTTGTTGAAAACTTCAAAATCTATTCACATTGAGTTATTTGCGGGTCATTATCATTGCACTCCGAACTTGTTCATAGGTGCTCAGATCTCCTCCTCGGCAATTGTATTCACATTTTATAGTCCAACCCACCTCGAATCTTCAAAGAAGAAAACATAATCATGAAACTTGCACACACACAAAAACAGAATGGAGAGAATTGCATGAAACATTTGAACCAGTACACGACACTTTAAACAAATTAGGTACACATGAGCAGACCAAGATTTTGAGACTCACAACAGGTCACTGCGGTCTTAGAGCACACCCACACAAGATGATACTCAGTGACACTACATCATGTCCTTGTAGAGCACCCAAACGACTCCATAACACTTCCTACATGACTGCATCGCTTTCACCATCTAAGAATAATATATGGTCCACAGAAGCATCCATACATAACTAACAATATGGAGCAGGTGAAGAGCTTAACTCGTACTGTCTTGTTCATGATTCATGTTAACCTGTGCAGAGTCTAGTATCATTTAAATACGCGGCTAAGGCTGATCGCTGCAGAAGAGTAATTCTTCAACTTTTTTTTTCTTATTGGGGTATTACATTAATATTTTTTGAAACGTTAAAAATCTGTTCACTTTTTACAAATGTAATTTGCTGGAAGAAGAGACAGGAAGCGGTGATGACGGCAGAAGAAAGGAGCGCTGTCAGGGCCGGTTCAAGGTACCAGCAACTCGGGTAGTTGCGCTAGTCTGCAACGCAAGTATTCAGCCCTACCCTATCCGTGAGATACTTGTTTTAATAGGAAAAATACAGATACACAATGTATTTCCGAGCTGTGATCGCAAACTTATGCTATAGTCATGAGAACACCTGCGTGAAAGACACTTCCACTGTAGCTAATTTTTAGTTAGCTGAGTGGCAGTGTTCTCTAGCGTTTGGCTTTTCGTGGCAAGGCGCTGTGACACTGAGTACGGGTTCTATCCTGCTTCAGTCCATATATTGTTCTTTCTTTTTTTTTTCTCTCTGTTGTTGATTATTTGTCATTTTTTCCGAGTGCTGTAAACATACCTCTTTCTCTGAATTGATTCGCTGATTAGTTGCGCAAGGCGCTCATGTGCTTTAATGGCGCCATCAAGGTTCTCCCAAAATGTTTAATTTTTCCTTGTGAAAATGTGTATAGTTATACATAACAAGGGCACCAGCAGAGCCGTTACTGTGTACTGTTTGTGGAGTCATTTGAAGAAGTCATGGTGTACTCTAGAGTCTATGCTTAAACCAGTTCACGCTTACATTAAAATAATTGAACATTCCCTACTCAAGACAAGTGAGAGATTTTCAAACTGATCACACCTGGAGCCACATCCGATGTTTTAGTTTAGTTGTAACAGAGTACATTTGTCTTTCTGAAAGCATCAAGTGCTTTATGGAGGCGTTACGTGTGCAGTAGCGTAACCTATTAAAACCAGTTTGTTCAGACCTCATGAATTAGAAAGCACTGGCATACTAGTGCGACAAATGATGCAATCTTTTCAACGTCATCACTTCGTCAACATCATTGAACATGTGAACGTCATTTCGGTGGAAACTCTTATTGTTTACCGTCTCCTTCTATTGTTCTTTCAGGTGATCTTTGGTCTCTCTCTCTCTCTCTCTCTCTCTCTCTCTCTCTCTTATCCTCCCATTATAGATTATTGCGTGACATTTGCTACGATGGCGTCTGGATCTCATGTGATTACGCTGTATTTCCTTATCCAGCTTCAGCCTAATATCACACTATATGCATTTTAAGTTGAAAGTGAGCCGCGATAGCTCAGTGGTTAGTGAACTGGACTACAAAGGACAAGGGGTAGGGTTCGATCCCAACTGACGGCTTCCGGGTTCACCCAGCCTTAAATAGGTAACTGATTTTTTCAGGGAAAGTAAACGGTACGGGCGTAATACCGACCACATTACCCCGAAAATCATGTGCTGAAGGTCTGTAAAATTTATGGTCACTAACACCATATTCCCTAAACGCTACTTGGCGTGACGGGGCTCTTTACTTTTCACTTACTTATTTGGAGGCAAAGGCGTCTCACAGCAGCAGAGTTGGAAACTGACAGCCACCCACAGCTGATGGCTTGCGCCAGGATCGGTGAACCAGAACTATCCAGACCCTACTACACCTCTCCGTGGTGCCTCCAGAAACAGGTTAACCTGTCTAGTCTGGCCAAGCGAGTAGGGATCAAAGGGGGAAGGCAATCCGGTGCTAAAAATAACTTGCTGAATCGGATGTGTTGGACTGAAAGGCGCAAAATCTACTGAACATTAAAACACAACGTATCTACGCCTACTTAACGTCCTTCTAAGGACGGATGACAAGAGGACAATCAATTCCTATAGTAGTCATCAGGTGAACTTCTTTCCTTCCTCATTTGCCTTTCAGTGTCTATTGCATTTTATCTGTTGTTTCTTTATATATCTTATGGCGGGGGTTATTCTTAGCTTTTTTTTCTCTAATTTTTTTCATTTCTGATCTTATCTCTCTGGCTGTTTCCTGTCATTCGTCTAACACATTTTACATTAGTAGAGGTTGTTTTTCTTATTGTTCTTGCATCTAGGGTCCATGATAGGCATTGGTAGCACAACATTGGGATGAAGATTGTATTGTAGAGTGCCCGTTTTGCCTCTAGAGTTATTTCCTTGTTGGACAATAGTAAGCATCGAAAGTACGCTGTTTTCACACAAAAGAGAGACAAATGAAAGTGCGTACAATAATGCAAGGATTACATAAACAGATAATTGAGTCATCCAGGAAACTCACATTACCGTATGTCCACAGTTATAATTTGGATAGTACAGTAACTACGGCTGCATGCCTGACCAGAAAGTTTGATTTCCTTTTGCTGTCTGGATATGTTATCAACGTTCACATTTTTTGCAAACTGAAACTTGTATTTAAGTATCATTTATAATATAAAAGAAGGTGATCAAATGGATATCGCACTGATATGCTGACCATGTGGTTTCTGTTCTTAACTGTGGCCAGTATTTTTCCGACCGTCTCGGCTTTGGGGTTAACTTAGCTTCTGGTAAAATTATGCGAACTGGCGTAATGTTGACCACTTTAAATATATATAATCATTATAATAAAATTAATCTGTTGTGGTCGTGGAAAGATACGATAAAAGGCACCATATTTCCCCAACTGGTGGGGTGAATTGGGTTAAAGGGGAAAACATGGCAAACAAAGAAGTTCTGAATCAGCTGAAAATTAAAAAAAAACATACTTAATACAATTCGAAAAAAAGTAACTACATTTTTTGGACATGTAAAGAGACATAATACCGCCCTAAAAGTCTTCTTGGAAGGGAAGGTACACGACAGACGAGGCGGAGGCAGACCAAGATTAAAGTGGACATATAACATTAAAAGGTGGACAAGTGAACCTATGACAACGTGCACTATCAAGACAAGAGACATTAAAATGGCTCTCCGTGGTTGTCAACCTTCGCTGTGGAGACGGCGCTTAATGAATGAATTCCCCAATGTCATAAAGCGTAACATATAATAATATACTGTTCATATCGTAAAAGCTGCTTCTCCTTCTCACTTATAGGTGCTAAGTAGTTCAGAGGTAAAACGTCGGCCTCTGAACTAAATGTTCCCAGATTTGAATCATGTTACTGTCGAATCCTGTTGACTTTTTATCTTCAAATCCGTGTTTTTTTTTCTTGGGTTTGCCCTCCCCATTTGGCGGAGAACTACTATAAGAAAACTTACAATACATGCACATAAAGAGGTCAACTGTGATTTTGATCTTTAAATAATCTGGGGTCTGGGTAGATATAGGTACGATGTCGGCCTCAGGACAGGAAGAATTTGGGTTCAAAGCCCACCAGAAGCGGTAGTGATTTTTTTCAAAAATAAGAAAAAAAATGAATCCGTGGTTTCTTTATGACGTTTCCCACCCCTGATCTCTTGGGTAGTGGGATCTGACGTCATCACGGATAACGGCAATAAATGGAGGTCCCTTGTGCACTCGTGCACGTCAAAGAAACATTGACAGTTAAAATAGGAAAGAGTAGAGCATAAATATGGCCGTGCCAGGGCAACATTGTCAACAGAAACATACCCACATCGTGGGTCCCGTGGTGCGGAGTTCGTGCACGTCAAAGAAGCATTGACAGTTAAAATAGGAAAGAGTAGAGCATAAATATGGCCGTGCCAGGGCAACATTGTTAACAGAAACATACCCACATCGTGGGTCCCGTGGTGCGGAGTTCGTGCACGTCAAAGAAGCATTGACAGTTAAAATAGGAAAGAGTAGAGCATAAATATGGCCGTGCCAGGGCAACATTGTCAACAGAAACATACCCACATCGTGGGTCCCGTGGTGCGGAGTTCGTGCACGTCAAAGAAACATTGACAGTTAAAATAGGAAAGAGTAGAGCATAAATATGGCCGTGCCAGGGCAACATTGTCAACAGAAACTTACCCACATCGTGGATCCCGTGGTACGGAGTTCGTGCACATGGGCTAGGATTCTGCTCGGGTTTTCTCGAGATTCTCGAGAAGTATAGCGGAACTATAATCGTCACTATAACCAGTGATGGAAAATGTACAATTGAAATAAACACAAGAATAGGTTTGGCGAAAAAGTAATTTTAATGCCATGAAAAATATACTAAAATCAAAACAAATAACACCAGGGCTAAAACTAAGAATGGCAAAATGTTACAACTTCTCAATATTCTTGTACGGTGCAGAAATATTGACATAAGACAAGAAAACAGAAAATTGAAGCCTTTGAAATGTGGATTTATAGAAGAATATGTAGAATTTGATGAAAAGAAAAGAAAACAAACGATGAAGTTTTAAAACAACTAAGAATTAAAAGAGAACTACTAAACACAATTGGAACAAGACAAATGACATTTTTGGGGCATGTTAAAAAACACAACAGCCCAATAAAAGTAACATTGGAAGGAAAAATACAAGATAAAAGAGGCAGAGGCAGACCAAGACTAACATGGACGAGTAACATCAAAAGATGGACAAGTCACCCTATGACAATCTGCATCATCAAAGCAAGAGACAGAGTGGAATGGCGCTCCACGGTAGCCAATCATCGACGCGTAGACGACACTCAATGATGATGATGATAGCGGAACACCTATGGATTCGTCCGGTGTGCAGTGATGATGATCATAGCAACAAACATGGAAAACATAATATATAAAGAGAAACTGGAAAACACAACATAACAACGTTTGAACTATAGTAATGCATGGGTAAAGCTAACACGATTAGCAAATGCATAAATGAGGCATAAAAATATATAAATTAGTTTATTAAAAATAAAAAAATATATAAATTAGTTTATTAAAAATATAAAAATATATAAATTAGTTTATTAAAAATAAAAAAATATATATAAAAAAACCCTTGCCACAGAAGGAGGTGGGACGATGACATGAGGAACCTATAGAGAATCTGGTGCCAGACAATTTGTGACATTTTTATGTTTTCTCTCATCGATCTATCTCACAGGCAGTTCTGTCATTTGTGTCCATTCGAATTATTCATTCCTCGTTCGCTAATGATTTAGCTATCGATGTATTCATCCGTGGATGCTGCTCACAAAAGTTTTCTTTGTTTTCATTTATCGTTCAGTCTTCCTTTAGTCCGATTATTTTCACTTTCAAATGTTTATCTTATTGCTACTTCTTCTTTTCTCTTTCACTGATACCTAAAAGGTGTCGTGGTTATATCTTATTACTAAAGCAAATTATTTCAGTTAAACATGTGTCGTCTCTTATTATTATTATTATTATTATTAATTAAGTGCCGCCTCCGCATCGAAGGTTGGCTACCACGAAACGCCATTCTACTCTGTCCCTTGCTTTGATGGTGCAGGTTGTCATAGGCTGACTTGTCCATCTTTTGATGTTACTCCTCCATGCTAATCTTGATATGTCTCTGCCTCTGCCTCTTTTACCTTATATTTTCCCTTCCAAGATTACATTTAGTAGGATGTCGTGTCTTTTTAACATGGCCCAAAAATCTCATTTGTCCAGTTTGAATATTATTATTATTTTTATCTTAAAAAATATCGATGTTTGGGAGAATATATATATATATATATATATATATATATATATATATATATATATCGATTACTTTGAAATGTGGATTTATAGAAGGATAGGTAAAATTGGATGGAAAGAAAGGAAACAAACGAGGAAGTTTTAACACAGCTAAAAATGAAAAGAGAACTACTAAACACAATTAGAGCTAGACAAATGAAATTTTTGGGTCATGTTAAAAGACACAACAGCCTAATAAAAGTAATATTGGAAGGGAAAATACATGATAAAAGAGGCAGAGGCAGACCAAGACTGACATGGACGAGTAACATCAAAAGATGGACAAGTGTCCATCACTATGACAATCTGCACCATCAAAGCAAGAGACAGAGTGAAATGGCGCTCCATGGTAGCCAACCTTCGATGCGGAGACGGCACTCAATGATGATATCGATTAAGCAAATATGTATGCAAACTTTGATATTGTTCTTCTTGTAACGAAAACCTGATTCAAACATTTGGTATATTACAGTGTACACAAGACCAAATTTAGACTTGGTGGGGCACAGCGCTAAATGAAACGTTGAAGCCGATTGTTAAATAAATGAACACCAGAAGGTCTCTGCAATAGGCATTACAATATAAACACATTTGAGACCCCCTCGGATGTGAGGCCCTAAGCTACAGCTTATTTAGTAGCCTAGGCCTAATCCAGCACTGAGTCACTTACACACGCATGTGCACAATTTGAGATATATGTATTGTCTAGTAAAAGGAACATCATTAAAACCGGTCAATAAATCCAAGTATATAAAAAACGATAACAACTTCAGATCATAAACGCACTGCAAATAAGCACACAAAGCCTTCTGTGTGCACTCTAGGACTTTCAGCTGACTTAAGAAAACACTTTATGTCTACTCCAATATATGTACACATGCGTTTTAATATATATATATATATATATATAGAGAGAGAGAGAGAGAGAGTATATACATAATAACATATATATATATATATATATATATATATATAGAGAGAGAGAGAGAGAGAGAGAGAGGGAGTATATATACATAAAGAATGATGTAGCTTCATAATGCAGAAAGGACTATGACAACAAACGCTTACCTACCTGCTGATTTTCAAGAGTTTTGTTGGGGGAAATGGGTGATCCAGACGAGGGCCTTTGGACAGGAAGATTTCGGGTTCGATTCCCACCTATCCACCACAGGCAGCGGGAATTTGTTACAAAAATTGAATCCGTGGTTTCATGTATAGGCTGTACCATTTCCTGGTCAGTGAGATCCGATGTCTAGCCCTCTCTGAGTGGTGAGATTCGATGTCTAGCCCTCTCTGGGTGGTGAGATCCGATGTCTAGCCCTCTATGGGTGGTGAGATTCGATGTCTAGCCCTCTCTGGGTAGTGAGATCCGATGTCTAGCCCTCTCTGGGTTGTGTGATCCGATGTCTAGCCCTCTCTATGTGGTGTGATCCGATATCTAGCCCTCTCTGGGTGGTGTGATCCGATATCTAGCCCTCTCTGGGTTGTGTGATCCGATATCTAGCCCTCTCTGGGTTGTGTGATCCGATATCTAGCCCTCTCTGGGTTGTGTGATCCGATATCTAGCCCTCTCTGGGTTGTGTGATCCGATGTCTAGCCCTCTCTGGGTTGTGTGATCCGATATCTAGCCCTCTCTGGGTTGTGTGATCCGATGTCTAGCCCTCTCTATGTGGTGTGATCCGATATCTAGCCCTCTCTGGGTGGTGTGATCCGATTTCCAGCCCTCTCGAAAAAAAGAGGTCCCTTGCGTACTAATCCTTGACAGATTAAAGTTATTAATAGTAGATAAAAAAAAAAATGGCATCAGCCCGGGCAAAAATTGTTAAGCAAATCTACCCATGCCGAAAACGGAAGTGTCGGGCCGAAAGACGTAAATATTGGGGCTTTGCTAACTACCTACACAACGTACCCAAGCCCACTTTACGGGTGAATGTTTAGAAAGAAGAAGAGGAGAGTTTTATTTCTTCTTACCTAAACAAAATCACATAACTATCTATACAGTTCTATACACATGATTCAACAGACTGAGAACTTATGTAAGCGGAAACGGTTTGAAGATGGCGAGATAGGTCTTTTACACTGTGTACATCCTTTAATATGCTAGTACGTCATATAGCTGTGTCCACTTGCAGAAAATATACTATTAAATCAATAGAAATCATCAACTTACCAACGAATGACGAAAATAAATAATAATTGATTTGGTTTGTAATGCACATCGGCTGACTACGTGGTGATCTGTTTAACATTTTAATTTCACCCCTCACTCGGCGTCACCCTTTTTACCGATATTGACAAAAGTACACCTGTCGCAGGCTCGGAATAGAACCTGCGTTAACCTTAATTACTAAGTAACATATAATGGATTGGGAGCCGCGTTAACTCAGTGTTTAGTGAACTGGACTACAAAGGACAAGAGGTTGGGTTCGATACCAACCGGCGGCTTCCGGTTCACACAGCCTTTAATGGGTACCGGATTTTTTTCTGGGAAAGTAAAACGGCACGGGCGTAATACCGACCATATTACCCCAAAAATCATGTGCCGAATGTCTGTAAAATCTATGGTCACAAACACCATATTCCCTATACTTTATATATATATATATATATATATATATATATATATATATATATATATATATATATATATATAATGGATTAGAACAACGAGTAACACGTAATGGATTAGAACAACAGGTAACATATAATGGATTAGAACAACAGGTAACATATAATGGATTAGAACAACAAGTAACATATAATGGATTAGAACAACAAGTAGCATATAATGGATTAGAACAACAGGTAACATATAATGGATTAGAACAACAGGTAACATATAATGGATTAGAACAACAAGTAACATATAATAGGTTAAAACAACAAGTAACATATAATAGGTTAAAACAACAAGTAACATATAATGGATTAGAACAACAGGTAACATATAATGGATTAGAACAACAGGTAACATATAATGGATTAGAACAACAAGTAACAAATAATATGTTAAAACAACAAGTAACATATAATAGGTTAAAACAACAAGTAACATATAATGGATTAGAACAACAGGTAACATATAATGGATTAGAACAACAGGTAACATATAATGGATTAGAACAACAGGTAACATATAATGGATTAGAACAACAGGTAACATATAATGGATTAGAACAACAGGTAACACGTAATGGATTAGAACAACAGGTAACATATAATGGATTAGAACAACAAGTAACATATAATATGTTAAAACAACAAGTAACAAATACTTACATGTTAAGGAAAAAGCAATTATTGTACATACACACACACACACACAAAACAGTTGAACATTTATCTTATGTAAAAAAAAAAAAAAAACAATTCTACTGTAAGAAAATTTATTTAACGCAGAAAAAAAAATGTTTACTGTAACAATATTATTTGTTGAACGTGGTTAATTTACTGTTCTATTCTGGATTTTAAATCAAACGCTATCTTGTTTCCAAATTTGGGTGTAAAAAAATTCACACGCCTGTTCCATGTTACACGAAATCCACGTAACGCCACGTGAAAATGTTGGCTATACCGAATGTTGAAAGTTCCCTGGACAGCTAAAAGGACAAATGAAGAAATTCTCAAAGAGGCCAACACAAAAAGGGAACTCAAAAAAAAAAAAGCATCAGAAAGAAACAATCAACATTTTTCCGGGCACATCATGAAAAGAGGAAAGTTGGAATACTTGGTTACAACTGGCAAGATAAAAGGAAAAAGAGATCGCGGACGACAAAGAGAGAAAATACTGGATAGCTTGGTGTCATGGCTAAGAAAACAGTCAACAACAGAACTAATACGATGCACTGTAGATAGAAGATTGTGGAAGGACATGGCGCAAACCGGTATGGCACATGATGACGATGATGATGATAACGATTGTATATCTTTCGCAACTAGCAACATCACTGGCTCTCTTGCCTACGCAATTGTTAATTATGTATATGGTCTATCATCTGACTAGGCTAAATGGTTCTCTCTTACAAACACATACAAATACCACTATTACACTGAACGAAAGGCCAGACCTGTGCTAAATCAGTGTGCTTTCAATCAGAACCACCACTTGAAATAGTTTTGTCAAAATCCGAGCCGATGATCACGCCAGTGACAATCAGCTATGAGTCGTTGACAGCCTTTTCTTCTTGTACATTTTCTCAGCACCTACTCTTGTTCGTTATGCGCCATTGAAATGTTAAATGGGCATACGTGCGTTTTTTTGTGTGGATTACAGTAAGTTATAATATCTTTCGACCCAGCGCATCCGACTTCAGCTTATTCTTTGAGGATGGGGTTATCTTTCTTTATCACTACTTGGAAGGTAGTTAGGTATGTAGGTAGTAAGAAGGTAGGTAAGTAAGTAGGTAGGTAGGTTGTAGTTGGGTAGGTAAGTAGGTAGGTAGGTAGGTTGTAGGTAGGTAAATAAGTAGTTAGGTAGGTAGGTAGGTAGGTGGGTGGGTAGGTAGGTAGGTAAGTAGGTAGGAGGTAGGTAGATAGATAGATAGATAGATAGATAGATAGATAGATAGATAGATAGATAGATAGATAGATAGATAGATAGATAGATAGATAGATAGATAGATAGACAGACAGACAGACAGACAGACAGATAGATAGATAGATAGATAGATAGATAGATAGATAGATAGATAGATAGATAGATAGATAGATAGATAGATAGATAGATAGATAGATAGATAGATAGATAGATAGATAGATAGATAGATAGATAGATAGATAGATAGATAGATAGATAGATAGATAGATAGGTAAGTAAGTAGGTATGTATGTAGGTAGGTAAGTAGGTAGGTGGGTATGTAGGTAGGTAAGTAGGTAGGTAGGTAGGTAGGTAGGTAGGTAGGTAGGTAGGTAGGTAGGTAGGTAGGTAGGTAGGTAGGTAGGTAGGTAGGTAGGTAGGTAGGTAGGTAGGTGGGTGGGTAGGTAGGTAGGTAGGTAGGACGAAGGTAACGAATTATTCATTTACTTCACTCCAAGTTATCATTGAATTTCTTCGTCTCTGTTTCCGTCATTCTTGCTGTTGTTATGGATCCAGAAGCCTGTGGGCTGGCGCCCTTCTTCCCAGTTTCATGCAATAATATATGCATGTATTTATGAGTTCCCTTGTCGTTACATGCACCTCGCCAAGTATACTTTGGCCTTTTCTCTTCGCTTCCACTCCTGGGGATTCCATAAAAAAAGCCTGCCGTGTTATATATACTCTCTGTTGGCTTTCGTTGTGCGTATAATATTTCTTAGGGGCCGCGGTAGCTCAATTGGTAGAGAGCTGGGCTACTAAGGACAAGATATCTAGTACGATTGTTATCGATGGCTTCCAGGTTCACCAAGCAGTAAATGGGTACCGGATTTTTTTTCTGATAAAATAAAGTGGCAGGTGCGTAATACTGTCTACGTTACCCCAAAAATTAGTGTGTCGAAGGGGGGAACTGGTTGGCCTTGAGGCAAGACACCGGTCTCGAGACAAAGAGGGTTGAGCTCAAATCCTGGTTGCACCATTCGGGATTTTTATTTATTATATTTATGATTTCTCTCTGCGCTAGCCACCACTAGTCTCGGCATCGAGAAAGCGTCAATTACTCATCGACGGGGAACAACAAATATGAGTACTTCAGAAGACGTAGTTATCTGCCTGTGCGGTGAGGGACCACCATTATGAACACGGTTGCCATGGAAAAATGGATTAATATGCAAAATTCATTTCCTAGTCTCTAAATAATCTGATAATACTGTATTACTAACATAAAATCCCAAAAATCTACAACAATTGCTTAATGGAATAAACATGACGAGCAGAAAATATGGATTAGATATGAATATCAAAAAGATTCAAACTGTGATCTAAAATAAAGATTAGATTTAAAACCTACAAAGTGGATATAAAAGTTAAAGGAATAGACCTGGAGACAGTTCAGAGCTACAACTACCCTGGACATACTATAACCAGTGATGGAAAATGTACAACTGAAATAAACAAAAGAATAGGAATGACAAGAAGTAATTTTAATGTCATGAAAAATATACTAACACCAAAACAAATAAATAAGTGCTAAATCTAAGAATAGCAAAATGTTATATCTTCTCATCATATCTGTATGGTGCATAAACACGGACATTAGATAATAACACAGAAAATAAAATAGAAGCCTTTGAAATGTGGATTTCTAGAAGAATAGGAAGAATTGGATGGAAAAAAAGACAACAAACGATGAAGTTTTGAAACAACTACACCAAAAAAAAAAACGACTAAACTCAATTCAAACATGACAAACGAAATTTTTGGGCCATATTAAAAGACACAACAGCCTACTAAAAGTAATCTTAGAAGGGAAAATACAAGGTAAAAGAGGCAGAGGCAGACCGAGACTAACATAGACGAGTAATATCAAAAGATGGACAAGTCAATCTATGACAACCTGCACTATCAAAGCAAGAAATAGGGTGGAATGATGCTCCACGGTAGCCAACCGTTGACGAGGAAACGGACTCAATGATGAATGATGAATCTCTAGATACTTCGCTTTTGGAGAAAGCTAGGGAACGAAAAAAAAAAACATATTCCCTATAAGTCACGAGGCATGGCGGCTCTTTACTTTACAAGGAATTATTATCTTATATTTGCACACACGCACACAAAAAGAAGTTAATTTCTCTTGTGGGTATTAGTATTTTTTGTTCTGCTTATTTTACAATTAATTTCGATGAAAAAAAAAAAAACACACATTTTTACAGTGTTTTTTTTTGGAAATCAAGATTGGGGTGAGCTGGTATGTAACTGAAACACCTCTTGGAAAGCATTTATTGATCTCTCTATCTCGTCTCATGCACATGATGAACATTCTAGCAAGGTATTTGAACTCGCTCACGTTATTTAGTTTCCAGTTATTAAATAAACAAACGTATATGTCGTAAGCTCTCTCTCTCTCTTTTTCTTTTTCTCTTTCTCTTTCTCTCTCTCTCCCCCTCTCTCTCTCTCTCTCTCTCTCTCTCTCTCTCTCTCTCTATCTATCTATCTCTTGCATTCATCGCTGTGTGAAAAACTGATATTTTTCTTTCTCTGCCTTCACTGTTGTTTCTCTCCCCAGCTCATTCTCTTCATTGTTTCCCTCGAGATCTCTTTTGTCTTGTCTATATTAATGTATATATCTTTCTGCTGTGTTATTCTCTATGTCTCTGTTCCTCTAACTTTCTTCTCTTATCTCTCTCTTTCTCGTTATTTTTATCTTTGAATTTATGGACCTCTGCATTGCTATTAAACTTTGTTCTCCCCTCTTTTTCATTTTGTTTCATAAACCTGCTTATTTTCTGTCTGCTACTCTCTCTCTCTCCCTGTATCTCTCTCTATCTCTCTCTCTATCTCTCTCTCGCCTCATGAAATACACATTTTGAGATCCTAAACCCAGCCGATTATAGATTAATGTTCTATATTCAAATTCGCTTTTATAAATTCTATTTTTTCCCCTTAATTGGCAAATTTAGTATGACCTTGTGACAAGGTCAATGAGATCTTGCGCGCGACAAACAGGAACTCGGTACTTGGCACAAGGCAAGCCAGGGAACTTACAGCTCGCGCCAATGGCACAAATGACATACAAGATTCACCCAAGCTATAAAGTTGTTGTATATACATTCTTCAACTGCGAAGTGAGATCTGCACACAACTTAATAGCTTCTTCAAGAGCTGACCACAAGTACCTGACACCACAAGCAAACAGGTTGTGCTAAACTTGTGTAATATGCAAACATAAAAAAAAGTAAAAAAGTAAAGTACCCCTGTCACGCCAAGTGGCGTATAGGGAATATGGTGTTAGTGACCATAAATTTTACAGACCTTCGGCACATGATTTTCGGGGTAATGTGGTCGGTATTACGCCCGTGCCGCTTCACTTTCCCAGAAAAAAATCCGGTATCCATTATAGGCTGGGTGAACCCGGAAGCCGTCGGTTGGGATCGAACCCTACCCCTTGTCCTTTGTAGTCCAGTTCACTAACCACTGAGCTATCGCGGCTCCCATATGCAAATATAAACAGCAATAATATTATAATAACGCAGAGACAAATATTTACAGATGTATAACACTACTTGTTTATAAATCGCAAATGTCGAGGACAGCTGGCATGACTCGAGCTCCATATTCAAGACCTGTATGGTCATAATCGGAAGCTAAGAAAAAAAAGTGTTATGTCTTAGGCGTTCCTCTTATTATATTTTCGGCCCACGACTTCTCATCTTTACCGTCAGCCATTTTAAAAAGGCGTTAAATGGGCGTAGATATAGATAGGTTCGTCAAAACTTTCTGCAATAAGATACCAGTTGACACTGGGTGCTCAGTTGTCGCTTGTAGTCAGATGCGAGAAACCATATGTTTACCAAACTCAAAATAGGAACTATCAGCCAATACCACTATACCCTGGATAACATGAAAACAAAACACGTTCTACAGGATTGCCCCCAGTACACAGACCTGAGAAGGACAATGTGGCCCACACCCACCTCCCTGGAAGAGAAACTATACGGGGCAATCGAATCACTTAAATAGACAGCTGCCTTCATAAGAGGGTCCGGAATCCTAGTCTGAATGAGCCATGATCGCAGAAGAAGAAGAAGAAGAAGATGCAACATTTTGTGCTTTCAGCTCAACACATCCTTTATGTGCAGGGTTCCATGCCCCTTCGGTCTCTACCTGATTAGTTTCCAGTGGCATGTCGAGACGGTATTGTTTTTGTTGAGGGGATTCAAGACGTCACACATACATGGCTCTTTGTCTTCATATCAAATTGTCATTTTAGTTACAGTCATGAAAACTGTGTAGTAGTTATGAATAAAAATGTCCTGGATATCCACTAGGATTTTTTTTCTGCGCCAAAGTCTCGGTGCATTCCATTTCTATCTATCTATTGTCCTTTCGAGCCGGAGACGGCACATAGGGCAGAACCACAATCTTAAAAACAGAAACCTTGCGTGCCAAAATGTCACATATTGCAGAGATCACTGCTTCCAAAATCTATGGCTCTGTTTCCATAACAATACTTTTTACAATGACAGCTTGTCAAGCCATCGATCAACCTCCTTAGTCGCCTCTTACGACATGCCTGGAAGGTCACAGTGTCACTATTCTTTACTTCCCTCATGAGGTCCCGGTAACACACGGGAATTCCATTTCTGAATTCCATTTCTGAATTCCATTTCTGCCAGCATTTTATTCGGGATTGCTTAACCTAGCCTTTGATTGTCCATAATCTTCCTACAAAGTGGTCGATTGTCTTTTCTGTAGGGGGATTCTGTCCTTAGGTGGTCGGCCCTCCCAGATTCACGATCACCATCTGCCCAAGCTTTGTGTAGAGTTTTCTCTCTCATAGGTGGTATGGTCACCGACGTCCTAGAGCAGCACCTGCATGTTTGATACAGGACCGAATGAAGAGAAAAGACAAGAGAGATATTTAACCCACGAAGCGGGGATGGATTAGCTCAGACCAGAGCGTGTACCACTCGCCGGTGGGTTGAGCGTCGTCATTTAAAATGTTTTAATATTTTAAAAATAATGTAACAATAATGTTAATAATAATAATCGTTCCGTCTACTCCTGGCTCATAGCTCAGTGGTACTGGACTACAAAGGACAAGGGGTAGGGTTGGATCCCAACCGACGGGTTCTGGGTTCATCCAACTTTAAATGGTTACCGGATTTTTTTCTGGGAAAGTAAAGCGTCGTGTGCGTAATACCGACCACATTACCCCGAAAATCATGTGCTGAAGGTCTGTAAAATGTATGGTCACTAACACCATATTTCCCTATACGCCACTTGGCGTGACGGGGCTCTTTACTTTCTTTTTTTACTACTCCTGGCTCCTTTGTCTGGCTCCTCACCAAGGACTTGTCCAGTTTGGGTGATCCTGCCAGGAGCTAAGCTCCCGTTGGCATAGCTCCTTGGATCCCGGGGGCACACAAGCCCTCCAATCACACCAAGATGAGCATAATGTGGAGGGATATCCTGAATAAGGTACATTCAACTTAAATTTATGTTTCATACAAGTGGTTTTAATTGGTAGCACCAGAAACAAATCGTATAATTGTTTAGCTAAAGTCAATATTTATCATATTAATGTTTCAGTAGTTAATGCTGGTCTCAAAGAGATCACAGATTTGTAAATTTGAGAGCTTCCATGATACAAAACTACGCGTTTAACCACACAAATAATTTCTTCAAACCATCTTGAATGTATAATAGAAGAAGCATGTGTATTTTATCTTCTTGGAAAAACACAATGAGACATGTAACTTTTTAAAACACCCAGAACCATTCAGACCGTACTCCATCTCTATATGGTTTCTCTAGTAACAGACTAACATGTCTAGCCTGGCCAAGTGAGCAAGGATCAAGAGGGAAGGTAATCCGGTACTAAAAATGTCGTAGTGAGGTCGTGTCAGGATGAAATGTACACACATCGCAGTTATACTGGAAACCACAACTGAGCGTATACACGCCCACTTAACGTCCTTTTATAGACGGATAACGAAGACGTGTATTACTTTAGTCAGGGGTGAACTCAAGCAAAGTTTGGAAGCGAATCATGGACAGTAGACAAACAAATGAAAAGACGATTAGAGGCCACAGAGATGGGATTTCTCAGAAGAATGTTGAAAGTTCCCTGGACAGCTAAAAAGACCAATGAGGAAGTTCTCAACGAGGTCAACACAAAAAGGGAGCTCTTAAAAAACATCAGAAAGAAGCAATCAACATTTTTCGGGTACATCATGAGAAGAGGAAAGTTGGAATACTTGGTTACAACTGGCAAAATAAAAGAAAAGAGAGATCGCGGACGACAAAGAGAGAAAATACTGGATAGCTTAGTGTCATGGCATGGAAAACAGTCAATAACAGAACTGATACGATGTACTGTAGATAGAAGATTGTGGAGGGACATGATCACCTACGCCAACCAGTATGGCACATGATGATGATGATGAACTCAAACAAGCAATCACAACCAGCCGTGAGTCGAAAGTGGCTAGAAACTGTTGGTGTGACGTCAGGGTTAGTGAATAAGAGTTGATCAAATCAGTACTCCAATTATTCCGAACTCTTCAGTTGTGGAAACAAGCTAATGTCTAGCCAGATCGATAAGGTCGAAGCGGAAGTGAAAACCGGGACACACAAAAATACGTTCTGAAGTCGGAGGTGTTGGACCGAAAGGGGCAGTCATCGTATTGAAGCTAATTTAAACCACGACAGAAGTAATTGAATAACTTACACCAACAAGCACCCTCTCAAGAGCGGACGAGGACGAGAAATAAACACAGGAACGTCGAAAAATGGATTTATTGCCACCACCAAAAACGTTTCTGATCCAGGTTTTGCTTAGTTTTCCTGCCCTCTAGGCAAATAGCCAATAGTTCAAGGCTAATAGGTCGCCGCGAACCAAGTCAGAACGCCCTCGCGTTGTGTTTTAATCATCAAGCGGAGCAGACTCGCTGTGTTTCCCTAGACCCATTCAGTATCGATCTGGCGCCTGTCCAAGCGTAGAGCTTGTATAAGGAGTTACTGATCTAGGGTTATTATATGTGTGGCTGGTTCTCTAGATCACTTGTGCTCACGTTCAGGTTTGCACTCTCTGCTAGTTAGCTAGACCAAGATTGCAATATTAAAAGAAGCAAATTGGATAAGGTTGAAAATAAGAAAGGACGGAATGAAAGAGCAGGCCCGAAATATATGACGTCACATAAAAGAAGAGGAGAGTGGGTTGGGGGGGGGTGTGAGGAGAGATATTAATTTTAAACTATTGTTTCTGTAAAGATGGCCACCAGAGAAAAAAAAAGGGGGAGGGGGGTGAGCGGTGATGTAAACGTGGATTGGTAGAAGAGTGGGTTATACTTCAGCGACAAAACCTCCCGATTTTTTTGGCACAGTGCTGGATTTTGACCCTTTGTTCCAGAATTTTTTTTTCTTTCTTTGTTTTGCGTTCCAGTCCGAGATGCCAATTTGTCCCCAATTTTCCGATTTAAAAAAAAACCATTATGGCCAGATTTCGTGTCTCTATACTGTTAAGTTTTATTTTTTTTTTTTAATGTACGCTATTTTTTTTATGATATTAAGAAGAATTTTATTTTCAATAAGGGTTATAACAGTATTCAGAAAATTAAATAACAATTAGTTGTGTGAAAAGAACAAAAAATCAAATGGAAAATTAAGAAACGTGTTTTAAAATTAAAATCGCTTTTTTTATTGTCACCGGTGGAAAAGCTAATAATATAATCTCCAATGTCCCGGGTGTAAAAAAAGGGGTAAAAAAGAAATAAACATAAGATTAGGAATGGTAACAAGCAATTTTGATGCCATGAAAAATATACTAACATCAAAACAAATAACACCAGGACTAGAACTAACAATAGCAAAATGTATCTTCTCAATATTCCTATACGGTGCAGAAACATGGACATTAGACAAGAAAAGATAGCAGAAAATTGAAGCCTTTTGAAACGTTTATTTATTGAAGAATAGGAAGAATTGAGTGGAAGGAAATGAAAGTAAATTATGAAGTCTTAAAACAACTAAAAATGAGAAGAGAACTACTAAACACAATTCAAACAAACACAAATGAGATATTTGGAGCATGTTAAACGACAGAGAAGTCTACTAAAAATAATATTGGAAGGGAAAATAAAAGATAAAAGAGGCAGAGACAGACTAACATTGAGCAGTAACATCAAAAGATGGACAAGCCAACTAATGATAACCTGCACCATCAAAGAAAGAGACAGAGCGGAATGGCGTTCCATGGTAGCCAACCTTCGAAACGGCACTCAATGATGATGAATGTCCCGTATTGGAGTTTAGAATATATGAACGCCTAATTTTGCATAAAATGTATTAACGTTTACAGCTTTAACAAAACGCGGAGTCAGGTAGGGTTATAGTGAAAATATTGAACAAAAGTGAAGTGGCGTGACCTGAAATGTGCTTCGGCTGAATACGGCCTGTGAGTCACAGCTGTCCACAGGCGTCAAGGCCACCAAGAAAGAGTTAATCAAGACCACAGCCACATTCTGAAAAGTGTTCCTTGTTGCAGTTTCCTAGTATTCCAAGTCCGGCTTGTTGCAGGAGCTACGGAGTTAAGTGCTCTGTGCACACCGTGAGCTGTGCGTTTCATCCGTTTTAATCGTGTTTCGATATTTCGATTGTTTACGATGAATGATGATATCATCACATGACAGGGAACAGACGATTGTGTTCACTTTCTGTGCGGTTTCGCCTTATGTATTTTGGTGTGTGCTGAGGCTACTATGATGGGAACTACAGCTATCTTTCTTTGCTTGGGAAATGAGATAATAATTCGGATGATTCCGCTGGCACGGACGGTTTAGCAATTATGGATTTTAATTCGTTTGCAGTGATACCGGGGCCTTCCATAACCATAGCCAAAACAGCCACTAGGCCTGCGGTCAGAAAATAAAACGGACCAACTAGGCTGACGTGTTCAACTATATGAGATAAGACAGCTGACGTAATTCTACCCACAATCACGCCTGCTCGCAATGCTGAAAACGCCATACCAGTTACTGCTTTTCCAAGAATTCCCTCCCAGTCCGCAGTCCTGAGTAAATCTATAGTTGGCTGTGATCTAGATTCACTTCCACCTCCAAGTGGTGTACAGGTAAGCAGAAAAAATATTAGCGAATAAAGTAGGGATTGAAGAAGGAAGACAAGTCCGTTCCTGAAAACTTCAGTGACAAAATTTATTCAATCGGACTAGAGGAGAAAACATAAAACATACAACAAAACTTAATCATAAAAAACCACCCAACTGGACTACCGACGTTCGGACAACCCGTGTTCGATTCCCGCTGGGAGCAGTGTGAATTGTACTCGTGGTTGGAAAAAAAAAATACCCTCACGGTCGACCCAGCCGTTGGCAGAAATGGGTACCAGGGTATTACCCTGGGAAGGTGAGGAATGTCGTCTCGCATCGGAGTTTCGATGCTTGAGGCGACACTATACAGAAGTCTCCGAACATTTCTGGATAGGCGGCCGAGCACATATGGGTGTAAACTCACGTGCTAAGACGCCGGTTCAAGTCTCGTACTTTTACTTTACTTTACTTTACTTTACTTTACTTTACTTTACTTTACTTTACTTTACTTTACTTTACTTTACTTTACTTTACTTTACTTTACTTTACTTTACTTTACTATAATCATAAAGAGAACATCAGTTTACTGTAAAGGAGTATTGACAGTTGTTTCTGCAACCTTGGACTCAACATGTTACAAATTTAAAAGTTATTGGGCAAAAGAGCGATATGCCAAGAACGACACAGTAGAGGAAAACATAAATTGGCATAAAAAGGTGTGGGCCACACGGGTAGCAGTCCACAAAGGGTGACCATGGGTATCGAACAAAGTCTTGAATGTGTTGTTGCTTACGAAATGTCACAAGGCATAGAAACACTGATAGCTCTATCGATCTGTTGCCAGTGCAGCAGTAGTTGTAGCATAGTGTTAGTAATATTAGCAGCATTAGCAGCAGTAGAAGTAGTAGCAGTAGTAGTAGTAGTAGTAGTAATAGCAGTAGTAGTAGTAATAGCAGCAGTAGTAGCAGTAGTAGTAGTAGTAATAGCAGTAGTATTAGTAGTAGTAATAGCAGCAGTAGTAATAGCAGTAGTGGCAGCAGTAGTAGCAGTATTAGTAGCAGCAGCAGCAGTAGTAGTAGTAGCATTAGTAGTAGCAGCAGTAGTAGAAGCAGCAGTAGTAGCAGCAGTAGTAGTAGTAGCAGCAGCAGTAACAGTAGAAGCAGTAGTAGAAGCAGTAGTGGCAGTAGTAGCAGTAGCAGTATTAGTAGTAGCGTAGTAGAAGTAGCAGTGGCAATAGCAGTTGTAGTCGTAATAGCAGCATTAGTAGCAATAGCAGTAGCATTAGTAGCAGTATCAATAGTAATAGTAGTAGTAGCAGTAGTAATAGTAGTAGTAGCAGCAGTAGAGTAATAGAAGCAGCAGTAGTAGTAGCAGTAGTAGTAGTTGTTGTTGTAGTAGTTGTAGTAGTAGTAACAGCAGCATAAGTATTAAAAGTAGAAGCAACAGCAGCAGAAGTATAAATAGTAGTAGTAGTAGTAGTAGTAGTAGTAGTAGTAGTAGTAGTAGTAGTAGTAGAAGGTTTTAGAGTGCTATATGTGTGCACATACTTGTGAAAGTAATGACAATGATTTTGAGAACGCCTGGAATTTAAAGACGTTAACAAGGTACTTCTTCCCACAACGCCAGGTAAATGGTCCACTCAATGTGGGATAAAACATCAATCACAAATACTCAATGTGGGATAAAACAACAATCACAAATACTCAATGTGGGATAAAACATCAATCACAAATACTCAATGTGGGATAAAACAACAATCACAAACAATCAATGTGGGATAAAACAACAATCACAAATACTCAATGTGGAATAAAACAACAATCACAAACAATCAATGTGGGATAAAACAACAATCACAAACAATCAATGTGGGATAAAACATCAATCACAAACACTCAATACATGATAAGACAACGGTAAACCAACAATCATAAACAGCCAATAAAAACAACAATCACAAACACTCAATGTGATATAAAACAACAATCACAAACACTCAATATAGGATAAGACAACGATAAAACAATCACAAACACTCTATATAGGATAAGACAACGATAAAACAATCACAAACACTCTATATATGATAAGACAACGATAAAACAACAATCACAAGCACTCTATATAGGATGAGACAACGATAAAACAATCACAAACACTCTATATAGGATAAGACAACGATAAAACAACAATCACAAGCACTCTATATAGGATAAGACAACGATAAAACAATCACAAACACTCTATATAGGATAAGACAACAATCACAAACACTCTATATAGGATAAGACAACAATCACAAACACTCTATATAGGATAAGACAACAATCACAAACACCAAATGCAACAACACCAAAAATGGGAAAAAAACAACAAAAATAGCAAAAACGAAATACAACAACACTCAGCATGGAATAAAACAAACACCGCAAACATCTGGAAATATGGTAAGTGATGGAAAAACAAGATCGGAAAGATTCCTGGATTAATAACCAATGAACTAAAGAAATATAGTTTCAAAAAGGAAAGGTCAACGTCTTGCTAATTATTAGTGACCATATTTTTCCACGACAACGGAAACAGGCCGCTTTTAACTCCCACGCAAATTCTGGTACCCATTTTCAGACTCTGAATGTGCCCGGGAGCCTTGTCGATCCCAAAAAAATGTGTCACTTTTGGGAATTGAACCCAGACCGTTATGCCCAGGACACGAGCTCAACCACAGAAGATGCACACGAATACACGAAATTAAAATATAACAGAGAAAGAAATAGGATAAAATAAATTCATATAAAGAAACGAGAAAAGAATAAAGTATTGCTTACATACATGCGAGAGAGTTCATAGGTGCTATATAGAACCAATTCTGACCTATGGAAGCGAATCATGGACAGTAGACAAACAAATGAAAAGACGATTAGAGGCCACAGAGATGGGATTTCTCAGAAGAATGTTGAAAGTTCCCTGGACAGATAAAAAGACCAATGAGGAAGTTCTCAAAGAGGCCAACACAAAAAGGGAGCTCTTAAAAAAACATCAGAAAGAAGCAATCAACATTTTTTGGGCACATCGTGAGAAGAGGAAAATTGGAATACTTGGTTACAACTGGCAAAATAAAAGGAAAGAGAGATCGCGGACGACAAAGAGAGAAAATACTGGATAGCTTGGTGTCATGGCATGGAAAACATTCAACAACAGAACTGATACGATGCACTGTAGATAGAAGATTGTGGAGGGACATGATCGCCTACGCCAACCGACAGGGTACATGATGGTGATGTTTGCTTACATAAAGAAATATAGATATTGAGAGAAACAATATTATTAGGTCTCCAGAACAGAAATAGTGGGACTTGGCAAACGAATAATAAAACAGACAGAGAAATGACCATAAAATGACGACATATGAAGGTGGAAGCAAAATACGAAAATAGAAAACTAACGATTTCCTATACTGCCATAAATGTAGCGTGAACCAGCAATAAAATTGGAAATCGCGGGCACACGCACAGAATGTAATGGCCAATTAATATACGTGCGGGGCACTTCACAGAAATAAAATATTTAACAGTGAATTAATTGATTCACGAAGTGTCACATTCACCGTCGGCAATGCCAACTTTTTTATTTCCCGTTTGTTTACTGCATGTTAAGTAATCATGTGTTTACAGTTGGTATTGACATTACCTTTCATGAGATGGAGTTAAAGTTATCCACGTTATGCATAACATCCAACTTGTATCACGTTAAGTCAGCCTCACTACTGGAGACCTCATGGAGGGTGACAATAAATACGAGTGAAGAACTGTAGCGCAGAGCTTCGGCAGATTGTCCCACGGCAATTGAGAATTAGGTGCGGTGAAGTTTTAGGGAGGCAGGTCTGTTTAACGTAACTTTGGGCGAAAAATGTATTCCTTGTTTCACACGTTGTGGTTAAATCTAAATTTATACCTGGGCGTTTACCAGTGATTTGAGGTTCGCTTGCTGTGCTAAGGTTGCTGTTTGGCCAGGAAATGGACTGGAGTATTCATGAACAGAGCTATTATGATGATAACTACATACACATAATACACAAATATATTTTTAAACAAATTAAACTCAAAAGGATTGAAAACATAAACCTGTGTGGCTAAGCGGTTAGTTTAATCGATGCCGACTAGAAGGGCTTGGATCGATACCTACATATGGTCAGGTTTTTTTTTGTTTTGTTTCTAGAATTACAAGGCTTCGGGGTTCACCCAGCCTCTAAAATTAGTACCAGGGTTGTTGTTTTTCTTTTTCTGGGAAGTAAAGACGCATTGACGCAACATCTACAACAGCATCCACAAATGTACCGTTGATCATAGAAAAATGCAGTCCCTAACACCATCTTCCCCATCAGGTCACCGGAGTGTGGAGGAAACCTTTACGATTGGAAATCAATTAAATTAAAATGGCAAAATGTTAAAAAAATAGAGAAAAAAGCTTTACGTTAGTAATGACGAAAAGTAACAAAGACTCCAGATTATATCTTCAAGGTCATCGCTTTAAACAACATAGTCATTCGTTGCATGTATGTGTTAAGGCATCATATCAAACCAACACTGAAAGTGTTCAACTTCCATCAATGCCCTCCGAGATGTGGGTAGGGCACAAGACTACGACAAACATGAGTCCACGTCACTCCTTCGAATGAAAGAGATGGGAGTTCAAATTGGTACACGAGAAACTGAGTGGTCCTATGGGAAGACTTCAGCCAAAATAGAACTGGAGTCGCCAATCGCTTGACACTGCGTGAATTGCTGAGGAGGGGATCTGAGAACCTGTGGACATGTTCGGAGTACAATGATGATGACCCACATATAACTCAATAACTCAATAAAATAAACACTTTCTGGCTTCCTCACTACATTGTTTTAATTTAATAAGTCATTGTGTTTCCTCTCCTGACGAAAGTCAGGAGAGGAATGATAATAATCGTAATGATAGTTTAACCCAGTGGTGGCCACATGGCGGCCCGCGGTCCAGATTCGGCCCGGAAGTCTATATTTCTTGGACCTCGAAACGTCCACAGAAACTAATATATTAAATCATCATCATCATCATTGAGTGCCGTCTCCGCATAGAAGGTTGGCTACCATGGAGCGCCATTTCGCTCTGTCTCTTGCTTTGTTAGTGCAGGTTGTCATAGGCTGACCTGTCCATCATTTGATCATACTTGCCCATGTTAGTTTTGGTCTGCCTCTGCCTCTTTTACCTTGTATTTTCCCTTCCAATATAACTTTTAGTAGGCCGCGATGCCTATTAACATGCCCCCAAAATCTCGTTTGTCATGTTTAAGTTGTGTTTAGTAGTTCTCTTTTCATTTTTAGTTGTTTTAAGACTTCATCATTTGTTTTCTTTTCTTTCTATCTAATTCTTCCTATTATTCTATAAATCCACATTTTAAAGACTTTAATTCTCTCTTCTGTTTATTATAATAAATACCTATAAATAAAAACCAAAGTTCCAGTCGGTTAAAAAAAAGAAAGAAAGAAAAAAACCCCCGTTTGATGCCGGCAATAATCAAAAGCTGTATTTATAGTTAACGATACAAAGCTACTTTTCTATCAGTGTCAAGTGATACCGTGCTAGTATGATTATTTATGACTAAATTGCATTATGTAATTGTTAACTCTGTTCCTGGCCTTGACTATAATCTGGACCTCGATCAAACTTATGTCAGCCACCATTGGTTTAACCTTTCACTTTCTAAGCAGGAACGAATTTACATATATTCAAAATTTGAATAAACGTGCCAAACACAGAATATTGAATCTGAGACACAGTCCCAGGCACCGATGGTTTTCTTGCGTCGTGCTGGAGAAGATGAAACTTGTCTAATCTACACAGGGAATAATACACCGGACTAGGTCTTCTACATCACCACATCGGTGAATAATTTACATAAACATTACACAGTGTCACTGGAGCTCTTTTGATAAATGGCAACTGTTGGGTGACCTATGAACGACCTTTGCAAATTAGATCTCTATGTATGATGAAACAAAGGCTGGAGACTCTCACATTATCCCTTTCCCACTAATTTTTTTTTCTTGTTTCGCTTCCTATTAAAAAAAACACAACGCAAGAGGAACGTACTGGTTCTGACAGACGATCCCTCTAGGTGATGGGAGACGCGTTCATCTTCAATTACTGCTTCCCAAGGAGAGACAACTCTCACTAAACATAATTGTTGCTTTGCATGAGGATAAAGGGGAATAGGAACGCAATCCCGGACAAAGCAGGCGTAACCGTTAAACTGGACGACAAGGTGCAAAAGACAGTGTCAAGCAATTCCTCAATAAACGATTGAAGTTGAAAATGAAGATGAAGGTCCATGTTAAACGTCGTGCTTTTCAACTGTTCAATTGCTAACATTATTACTATGTGCTACTTCCTCAACTATGTGTCACTTCCTCAAATTTCAACACTGAACGAAATATTCCCGGATCTGGACTTCCCCAAAAAACATTTTCCGCAAGTGAAAGATAATCCCGTGCTGTTTAACCCATAATCCCGTGCTGTTTAACCCATAATCCCGTGCTGTTTAGCACGAGGAATGAAGAGTGTTGAAAGTTTCTCGCCATTAAGCCCAGATTGAAACAAGATCGTGACTATATCTCTCTCGCAGTTTTACCTTTCATCTGACAAAGTATATATTTAAAAAAGAAACCGGAACCGGATATGTTGTGATCAGTAGTGTATTATCTATCCCCATTTGATACAACACACTCGTGCGTTGTTGTTTTGCTTTCCAGGATTTCCGAGAGCACCCACGTGGCAGTGACTAAGGCGACGTCATTGACAAATATTAATAGGCGTTTTATATGATCCACACGGAAACGTGACAGTAGTTGGGCCAGCTATAGAGTGCTGACAATGTCTCCCTTCGACGCTGAAAAATATGAAAGATAAGATCAGAAATTGAGAACTGTGAAAAATTCTACGAATAATTTCCGGCATTGAACAGATTAAGAAACACTAGATAAAATGGTTTTTGCCACGTGAGTAGACAGACAGATCAAGACAACACAACGAGCCCTCAACAAACGCTGCAAGAACACCAGATCCAAGGGTCGACAACGAAAAAGATGGATTTATGGAATTTAGAAACACTAGAAAACATAACAGCAGGAGAAGCCAACAAAATGGCGAAAGACCACAAATTATCTCTCTTCAAACCCAGAAGGACCTTGTAACCAAGGCATGAGGTCACTATATAGAGAATAAGTGGGAAAAGTCTGTGCTACATCAGACAGGCTAACATAACGCTGCTGCCATCGCGGTAACAAGAACTGCTGATATATCATCATCATCATCATCATCATCATCATCAAGCACCGGGCCTACTGGCGTAGGTGCTCATGTCTCTCCACAATTTTCGATCTCGACAGTTATTTATCATTTCTGTTGTTGACCTTCTGCCAAGCCATTCCCTTAAGCTGTCTGGTATCTTTTCTCTTTGCTTCCCTCTATCTTTTCGTCCCTCAATTTTCCCAGTTGTACAATATATTCCAGTTGTTCTTTTCTCAGTACATGGCCAAAAAATGATAATTGTTTCTTCCTAATATTGGAAATTAGCTCTCTTTTTGCTTTGACCTCTTTCAGAATGTTTTCATTACTCTTCTTAACTGTCCATGGTATTCTCAACATTCTTCTGTAAAACCACATTTCTACAGCCTCCAGTGATTTCTTGACTGTTATCCTATTGTCCATGGTTCTACATAATTTTTAAGAACTTTTTAAGCCCAAGAATTTGACGACTGACTGTGTGTCTATATGTTCGGAATTGGAGTCATCAACGATGGCCTAACATCATCTAGTGCTACGACAATCATCATTTTCAAGAGGATTGACTTACCGGTATATGGGGATAGGCGGCAGGAACAATTGAAAGCTATGCATGAAAAGTGTTCCTTGTTGCAGTTTCCTCACATTACAAGTCGCATGTCTGTGTTAGTCACCTCTAGTGACTCGGGCATACGGTGCTCGTAAACCTGGGAAGGCCGACCGTCTAAGGGCAGAATCCCCCTACAGAAAAGATCATCTCCTGCCTTGCAGGAAGATTGTGGACAATCAAAGGCTAAGGAAAGCAAACCTGAAAAAAATGCTGGCTGAAATCGGATGCACCGGACCACTGGCGCAGAACACAGTGCAACGTTTTAACGGGTGTTCAGTCAGAGTGGATATGGCAGACTCTAAATGTGACGTTCTGTCTGTGGGGTCGATCAACACACTTGGCCTGACAGCTGACTTCATGTGAGAGTCTGGGATCCTACTCTGAGTCCTGATCGCAGACATATTGTTCCACTTGTCTTTATTTTGCACTGAGGTGATATCTTGTTCTTTGTTGTTACCATTACCTCTGTCTTTTTGCTATTAAGGCTGAGTCCTTTATTGTTGCTTTCTTTCACTATAATGTCCAACATTTCTTGTAACTCATTTTCACTTTTAGCGATCAAGACTGTATTATCAGCATACTTTATATTATAGCTGATATATATAGACGTTATGATATTGCAACACTGCTAGTACATACAAGCTCGCAACGGCCACATACAAGTAATATACCTGACAGAGCTTGAGTTAAATGTCATCCTCTTCTGCCTTTTAGTTCCCTGTGAAACATAGGTCTTCAACAAACACTTCAGCTCCATGTGCATCATATGTCTTCAACAAACACTTGCAGCTCCATGTGGAGCATAGTTCTTCAACAGACACATTCAGCTCCATGTTGACTATAGGTCTTCAATAAACACTTTCAGCTCCCTGTGGAGCATAGGTCTTCAACAAACCCTTTCCAAGCCGTTCTGTTTCTTGCCATTCTTTTAAGATCATTCCATGTCTTCCACGTCACCTTCATCTCTGCTTTCATCTGTCTTTTCCAATAATATTTTGGTCTTCCTCTTAGTTTTTTTTCCCAGGCGATTCCAAAAAGGGCCTGTCGTTTAATAACTCTCACTTGGCTTCCGCATTGTGTGTGTTATCCAGCGCCCTCGTCTATGTCGTATCTCTTTATCCACTGGTATTTGACTGGTATTTTTCCATAATTCTACGTTAGTGATTTTGTCCTGCCATCTTCATCCTTTTATTCTGCGCAAAATCCATCAATAAAGGTCTGTATCTTCATGAATGTAATTTTTCTTGTTCACTGTGTTTCACAGCCATATAATAGGACCGAATTAACATTGGAGTTGGTATTTAACCTAACTTATTTTGGATTTTCAATGTTTCCTAGTGCAACGAAGGCTCCTATTGCTTTTCTGTATTCTTATTTTGATATCATTATCTGTATCATATTTGGGAACTTTGTTAACCTCAGACAGAAGATGTGAGACAGAGGTGAGATGGAAGATGTACAACAGAGGTGAGATGGAAGATGCACAACAGAGGTGAGATGGAAGATGTACAACAGAGGTGAGATGGAAGATGTACAATAGAGGTGAGATGGAAGATGTACAACAGAGGTGAGATGGAAGATGTACAACAGAGGTGAGATGGAAGATGTACAACAGAGGTGAGATGGAAGATGTACAACAGAGATGAGATGGAAGATGTACAACAGATGTGAGATGGAAGATGTACAACAGAAATGAGATGGAAGATGTATAACAGAGTTGAGATGGGAGATGTACAACAGAGATGAGAAGGAAGATGTACAACAGAGGTGAGATGGAAGATGTACAACAGAGGTGAAATGGAAGATGTACAACAGAGGTGAGATGGAAGATGTACAACAGAGGTGAGATGGAAGATGTACAACAGAGGTGAGATGGAAGATGTACAACAGAGGTGAGATGCACAAATGGCCCAGGCAAAAGCAGCTTTCCAAAAAATGAGGAAGATACTATGCAATCCATTTTTGACAATAGAAACAAGAAAAAGAGTTCTTAAATGTTATGTAGAACCAGTCTTAACATATGGATGTGAATCATGGACAATAGGACAACAGACAAGAAAATCACTGGAGACTGTAGAAATGTGGTTTTACAGAAGAGTGTTGAGAATACCATAGACAGCTAAGAAGAGTAATGAAGATGTTCTGAGAGAGGTCAAAGCAAAAAGAGAGCTAATTTCCAATGTTAGGAAGAAACAATCATCATTTTTTGGCCATGTAATGAGAAGAAAACAACTTGAATATATTGTAACAACTGGAAAAATTGAGGGACAAAGATATAGAGGGAAGCAAAGAGAAAAGATACCAGACAGCTTAAGAGAATGGTTTGGTAGAAGGTCAACAGCAGAAATGATAAACAACTGTCGTGATCGAAAGTTGTGGAGAGACATGATCACCTACGCCAGCAGGCCCGGTACTTGATGATGATGATGATCTGTATCATTCTCCGTTCATCCCTCTTTGTCTATATTACTGCCCCGATATATGTAAGATTGTACATCTAGTAGGGGTATTTCTCCTATTGTTATTTGGTTTGGGCTAATTTCATTAATTCTCATAATTTTGTTCTTATCTTTATTTTTTAAAATTGTGATCCATTCTTTAAGCATGATATTTAATCTTGTACCTGTTGCTGATGATGTTATATGGAGCTTAGTCATCAGCAAAGTCTAAGTCAGTTGCTTGGTCAGTGACAACTGGATTCCATCTCTGTTGTTCATAATCTAATCTATAGCCAGCAGAAAGAGAAATGAAGATATAATGCATCCCTGCCACACTCCTGTTCTTACTTCAAATACTTCTGTAAGCTGCCCTTCGTGCACAACACTACATTTCATTCCTTCATACATTGTTTTTTAATCAGGTTTAAGAAACTTTATGGGGGTTCCGTAATGATTCAGCAACTTTGACTTGTCCATTTTTGTGAAGTTTTTGCGGTTTATTAATTTTTTTTTTTTTTACAGTTTAGGATATCCAGTCCCATGCCTTTATACCCTTCTTAGTCTCCTTAACAACCATGCCTGATAAGGAACAGTGTTGCCATTCTTTACTCCCCTTTCGAGTTCCGGCAGAGCAATGATGGTGTTAAAAGTGCTCCAGTGAAAATAATTGTGTACTGACGTCATGATCAATAGACCACAACTCATCAACAATTAATTTGACGTTGAGAAAAGCTGAACATTTCCTTGACGTCATTACCGTTTATGAATCTGCATTGCTGGTGGTTATTCCTTTTTTTTTTTTTTTAGAAGCGTCGACTGGCAAGTCAGGATTGAACTCAAGTTCACTCTATTGCCAATCCAGCGTGCTATATACGACAGCAATGCCGCCCCATTGTTAGCAATAGTTTATAATCAACTGTTATGTTCACTAGAACCGCGCTTACGCCGTTCAAATATGAAACATTGTCCAAGAAAGTGAATATACTATTCCACTTATCAAAACAATGTCTAATAATATTAATATACTTATTCTACTTATCAAAGAATGTAGTAAAATTAATGTACTTATACTTATCAAATAAATGTATAATAAAATTAATGTACTTACCCCGCTTATATCAAAATATTGTCTAGTGATTATTCTTTTTTTTCTATCTACATCTATTAAGGTATTGAGCGATAATTTTTAATAGAAATGCGCAATTTACACCGATTATGTTAATATATTCATGGAAGCCAATCATGGACAGATGACAAACAAATGAGAAGATCGTTAGAGACCACAGAGATGGTATATCTCAGAAGAATGTTGAGAATTCCCTGGACAACTAGAAAGACCAATGAAGAAATTCATTAAGAAGCTAACACAAAAAGCGAGCTATTAAAAAAACATCATAAAGAAACAATAAACATTATTATGGCACATAAGAGGAAAGTTGGAATGCTTGGTTATAACTGGCACAGTACCGGGAAAGAGATATCGTGGACGACAAAGAGAGGAACTATGAGATAGCTTGGTGTTATAGTGCAGTAAACAGTCAACAACAGAATTGATACGAAGCACCGATGACAAAAAATTGTGGCAGGACATAATCGCCTGCGCTAACCGATATTGTACATGACAATGATGATATCAATATATGGCAAAGCTACTATAGAATACACGTCTGGTAGTGAAAAAAAGCTTGCTTAAATTACACAGATTTTCAAGCTACAAAGTCAACCTGTCGTAATTGTAAGGCATGTAAGTACAGTATTTTAAAATTAATTTAACAAAATGTATCACCAACGGGACCACCAAATAAACTTCTATTAGGTACAGCATGACAAATACAACTACCAGCAAAACTAACTACAATTAATGTGTACACACACTCACATTAAAAGTGGTATGGATCCAGTGTGCATCTTTAAATGCCTGGATCGTCTGCCGAGAACGATCATGTCAGTACACAATTTATACCCACACCCATATTCACGTCATTTCACCGACTTTTGAAATGTCAGCAAACATGTGATGTCAACTATCGAATTCGGAAGACGAACATCCTGAGATAACGAGCGACCCAAACGCGGAGGAAGTCAAAGAAAGCAAAAAGAGCAACTTAACCCTGTTTTCGGAGACATATGCTCCACAATCTGGCATGTTTAGGTGGTTTGTCGACAAAGCAAATATACCTGCAGGCGGGGAGGGAAAAACACAGACTATAAAACGCACATAAAGGTTGGGGTAAGGGGGTACAAGCAATGTAAACTAGTGAAGAGTGTTTGAGACGATGGCGCAGTCTGAAAGAAAACAGAATCTTCTTTTTTTTTTTAAATTGTTCTTCTTCTTTCCCCTCTTCATAGTCCATTCTCTTTAGATTCTTCGCTCTATCTTTCGGAGTCTACAGGGATGCAATTATTCAACTCTCGCTTTTCTGACATTCTCTGCAATAGTTATATAACACTTTTGAAGTGATTATATTTAATTGTCACCGAGTCGAAACCCCATAACCCTAAGACTCAGGATGGGGATGTAGCGTCCTACAATTTAAAAAAAAAAAAAGAAAAAAAAAACTATCTTTACGACACATAGTACCATTGCTTGTGTATGTCTGGGGGCTCACGATAGAACTAGAGGGATAAAGGCCGCTTGGTCAAAGCAGTCGCCACGACGTGTGAGACTCAGGATTTTTATTTCATCCCCGATTTAAAAAAAAATCTTTCTGTCTACCGCGGATTTCGACACACAAAAGTTCAAACTTATAATGAGACCATAAGAAAAACAACCAGCATAGAACAAATCCAGAACTACATACCGACACAACTATACGCAACTGTTTGCCAACCTATTGATAACTCCAGTTAAAAAAAAGCATGTCATCATCATCATCATCATCATCATCTTCTTCTTCTTCTGCTGCGTTTGCCCAAGAACCACCTCTCTCATAGATAAATTGTACTGTGGCTTACAGCGATATGTGTCAAATGCTCCTTTTGGCCCCAAACATCCGACTTTAGCAAGAGATTGTGTATATCCGGTTGCCTTCCGTCTTTGATCCCAACTCACCAGGCTGAAGTGATAAACCTGTTACAGGTTTTACCAACCCCGCAACCCGTGGGGAGGTGGAATAGGATCTTGATCAATTATGTTTAACAGATCCTAAAGTAAGTTATCAGCTATGAGCAAAGGTGCTGATTGGCATCTTGGACCCAGTAGCTTATACAAGGAGATGGGGACGCAGAGTTCTAGGCTCTAGGTTTGGGCAACTTTTTATTTTCTGAAGGTCAGATCTGAAAACTATGAAAACGCCGAGGCTCAGATACCATCACTTAATGAACCCATTATATAGATACCATCACCTATTGAACCCATTATATAGATACCATCGCCTATTGAACCCATTATTTAGATACCATCACCTAATGAACCCATTATATACATACCATCACCTAATGAACCCACTATATAGATACCATCACCTAATGAACTCATTATACAGATACCATCACCTAATGAACCCATTATTTAGATACCATCACATAATGAACCCATTATATAGATACCATCACCGAATGAACCCACTATATAGATACCATCACCTAATGAACCCATTATATACATACCATCACCTAATAAACCCACTATATAGATACACTCACCTAATGAACCCATTATATAGGTACCATCACCTAATGAACCCACTATATAGATACCATCACCTAATGAACCCATTATATCGATACCATCACCTAATGAACCCATTATATAGATCATCATCATGTGCCATACCGGTTGGCGTAGGTGATCATTTCCATCCACAATCTTCTATCTACAGTGCATCGTATCAGTTCTGTTGTTGACTGTTTTCAATGCCATGACACCAAGCTATCCAGTATTTTCTCTCTTTGTCGTCCGCGATCTCTCTTTCCTTTTATTTTGCCAGTTGTAACCAAGTAGTCCAACTTTCCTCTTCTCGTGATATTATATAGATACCATCACCTAATGAACCCATTATATAGATACCATCACCTAATGAACCCATTATATAGATACCATCACCTAATGAACCCATTATATAGATACCATCATCTATTGAACCCATTATATAGATACCATCACCTAATGAACCCATTATATAGATACCATCACATGTTGAACACATTATATACATACCATCACCTAATGAACCCATTATATAGGTACCATCACATATTGAACCCATTATATACATACCATCATCTATTGAACCCAGTATATAGATACCATCACCTAATGAACCCATTATATAGATACCATACCCTATTGAACCCATTATGTAGATACCATCACCTAATGAACCTATTATATACATACCATCACATATTAAACCCATTATATAGATACCATCACCTATTGAACCCATTATATAGATACCATCACCTAATGAACTCATTATATGGATACCATCACCTAATGAACCCATTAAATAGATACCATCATCTATTGAACCCATTATATAGATACCATCACCTAATGAACCCATTATATAGATACCATCACCTAATGAACCCATTATATACATACCATCACCTAATGCACCCATTATATAGATACCATCACCTATTAAACCCATTATATACATACCATCACCTAATGAACCCATTATATAGATACCATCACCTATTGAACCCATTATATACATACCATCACCTATTGAATCCATTATATATGTACCATCACCTAATGAAGCCATTATATAGATACCACCCCCTATTAAACCCATTATATAGATACCATAACTTAATGAACCCATTATATAGATACCATCACCTAATGAACCCATTATATAGATACCATCACCTAATGAACCCTATATAGATACCATCACCAAATGAACCCATTATATAGATACCATCACCTATTGAACCCATTATATAGATACCATCACCTAATGAACCCATTATATAGATACCATCACCTATTGAACCCATTATTTAGATACCATCACCATTAAACCCATTATATAGATACGATCACCTATTGAACCCATTATATAGATACCATCACCTATTAAACCCATTATATAGATACCATCACCTAATGAACCCATTATATACATACCATCACCTATTAAACCCATTATATAGATACCATAACCTAATGAACCCATTATATAGATACCATCACCCAATGAACCCATTATATAGATACCATCACCTATTGAACCCATTATATAGATACCATCACCTAATGAACCCATTATATAGATACCATCACCCAATGAACCCATTATATAGATACCATCACCTATTGAACCCATTATACAGATACCATCACCTAATGAACCCATTATATATATAGATACGATCACCTAATGAACCCATTATACATATATATAGATACCATCACCTAATGAACCCATTATATATATAGATACCATCACCTATTGAACCCATTATATACATACCATCACCTAATGAACCCTATATAGATACCATCACCTAATGAACCCATTATATAGATACCATCACCTATTGAATCAATTATATAGATACCATCACCTAATGAAGCCATTATACAGATACCATCATCTATTGAACCCATTATATACATTAATTACCTAATTTGTATTCACTAGCACATGAGATGTACACATTTTAGGGAATTGAAAGTTTAGTTATTTTCACATCAAACACAAGGGTGCCCAAAAATAGTTTGGTGGGCAAGTTCTGGCCCGCGGCCGTAGATTGCTCAGCTCTGAGACAAACCCAGAGTAAGAATGTCCGAGAACATCAAGAAACTTGTACAACTGCATCAAATGGAAATGGCGGAGCTGCCAGAAAAGCACAATCGGAAATTTTGCATCTCCCGCGATATTCAATGGAGTTAAAAGAAGTGATGAAATGATGTATGGTGAACTCTGATTGTTTGCAACATTAAAGACTTAAAACCGACTTTAGTTATGGTGTTAGAAACACCCTTGATGAACTCAAATTCAACTTCACCTTTCGCTAGCCGTTTGTGATAAATTATTTCACACGAAAATCTATACCCACGTTTTTTGTGAAGTTTGTATACTCGGCTTCTTCCGTAAACGACGAGCGGATATTGAGGTTCTCAACCTTGACCTTTCAATGAGTGTTAAGAGAAACTGTGAGAGAGCAGAAACAGTTGGAGTGTCGCGGTTATAAAAAAAGTTCTGGACGGCACTGCTGCAAAAACAACAAAGATTGTTCTGTATGTAGTAGGTCAAGGTGTGTGGATTGATGGGTCTTTCGTTTGCTTGAAAGTAATTTGGTGCTGCTGACCCCACTGTAATTTTTTCAGTTATTTTATTGTTATATTATCATTATTATTATTGTTATTATTGTTGCTATTATTATTATTATTATTATTGTTATTACTATTGTTGTTTTTAAAAAAGTAAAGTACCCCCGACACGCCAAGTGGCGTATAGGGAATATGGTGTTCATCATCATTATCATCATGTGCCATACCGGTTGGCGTAGGTGATCATGTCCCTCCACAATCTTCTATCTACAGTGCATCGTATCAGTTCTGTTGTTGACTGTTTTCCATGCCATGACACCAAGCTATCCAGTATTTTCTCTTTTTGTCGCCCGCGATCCTTTTATTTTGCCAGTTGTAACCAAGTATTCCAACTTTCCTCTTCTCATGACGTGCCCGAAAAATGTTGATTGCTTCTTTCTGGTGTTTTTTAAGAGATCCCTTTTTGTGTTGGCCTCCTTGAGAACTTCCTCATTGGTGTTAGTGACCATAAATTTTACAGACCTTCAGCACATGATTTTTTGGGGTAATGAGGTCGGTATTACGCCCGTGCCGCTTTACTTTCCCAGGAAAAAAATCCGGTACCCATTAAAGGCTGGGTGAACCGGAGGCCGTCGATTGGGATCGAACCCTGCCTCTTGTCCATTGTAGTCCAGTTCACTAACCACTGAGCTATCGCAGCTCCCACTATTATTATTATTATTATTATTATGTTATTGTTGTTAGTGTTATTATTATTATGCATTTGTCTGAGGTTAGTCGTTTTTGTAATCACCCTATGAAGGTAGTAAGTTTTGTAATTTCCTAGTATCGCGGTTACCAGCAGACTGTGGTATCTGTGCCTTTAGCCCAAGACATTACACTTCAGTACATTTTTTGGGACCGGGTTTGTCTTCCGTTTTTGATTCATTCTCGCTTTGGGCTAAACTAGTTTGTCTGTTTCTAGATCCACTACTGGGAGGTGGGATAGGGTCTTGATTAGTTTTGGCTTTCGATATTGACGAGAACAGTCAACTTTGATTCACCGACAGCTCCTGTGTAATAATGCGACAACATTCATCACCACTGCCAACAAAACAACCACCACCATATATCAAAGAACACCATCATCACCACTACCACTAGAAGCGTCGCTATCACCGCCACAGTTATCGTCATCACTACTGCCATCATAATCATTACCATTATCATGACCATCATCTCACCACCATCATTATCATCATCATTATCACCGCCACCATCATCATCATCACCACCACCGCCACCCCCACCACCACCACCATCATCATCAAGTACCGTACCAGCTGATGTAGGTAACCATGTCTTTTCATAACTTTCAACAATTATTTCTCATTTCTCATGTTGACTTCCAATACAATGTATCTTAATGTATCTTACAACAACTAAAAATAAAAAGAGAACTACTAAATGCAATTCAAACAAGACAAATGAGATTTTTGGGGGCGTGTTAAAAGACACAGCAGCCTACTAAAAGTAATTTTGAAAGGGAAAATACAAGGTAAAAGAGGCAGATCAAGACTAACATAGACGAGTAACATCAAAAGATAGACAAGTCAACCTATGACAATCTGCACTATCACAGCAAGAGACAGAGCGGAATTGCGCTCTGTGGTAGACAACATTCGATGCGGGGGCTGCATTCAATGATGATGATGAAAGATTAACGTCACGTGTTTGATCAGAATAACCTCTTATAAGGTTGCAGCTTGTTGTCAAGTATCATGTGATCTGTATGTATACGATGGAGAGAGATAGAGAGAGAGAGAGAGTGAGAGAGAGAGAAGGAGATGAAGCTTTGGCAGAAGAAGAGACAATAAGAGTGATAAATATGAGAAAGAAATGCGGTGACTCTGCTAACAATCAATTGTAAAGTTTGTCAAACAAGCTATGAACATACATCCTTCCTTGCTGACATGTATCATGCGTCATCAACATAGCAGCCAAAGCGGTTAGTAGGTCATCTATAACGATTGCAGTTATCGGCTATATATTATAATCATTCTTAAATCAATCTATGCATGGACAAGGTATAGCATATGCGCTATTTGTGGCAGATAGGACCTTTGAGCAGTGACTCATCACAGGAACAAGAAACTGCAAATCTTCACGTGAGTACCATGTTTGCATGTGTTACTGTATTCTACAGCACGTCATTAAAGTCACATTTTGGAGTCAGGCTTCTCATAAAATCAAACAACTTGTCAATCAATTTGAGTTCGCTGAACCTAGAGATCAAAACATAACAGACACCAGAATTCAGCAGTGAATGAAGCATACAAATAAGGTAATTATGAACAAAATTAACGGCATTACAATAGCATCCTATTTCTGAAGAGTGCTGAAGAAGAAGATGAAATGTGTACCCTAGGGACTTGTTGGAATAAAGCTGTCACCGCGTAGTGCACACGTCGTTGAAAAATATACCCCCCCCCCCCCTTTTCCGTTTTTGTTGTAGGTTTAAATAAAAGCACATACTAACACTGGGAACTGAGCCGAGACACACAGACACACACACACACACACACACACACACACACACACACACACACACACACACACACACACACACACACACACACACACACACACACACACACACTCACTCACTCACACACACAACAGACTCGATTCTCTTGGACACCGTTTTTCTTGCTTTTCTCCCTCTTCCTCTTCTTCTTCCTCTCCTTCTTTCCTTCCTCATTTGCCTTCTAGCGTCGAGGGGAGATGTAATTTGCGGCATTTTGCTCTTCTGTTGGCCTTTGCTGCTATTATGTTTCTTAGTTTTTCTAATATTCCGTCAATCCATATTTTTTGTGGTCGGCCCTTGTGTCTGGTGTTCTCACAACGTTTATAGAAAGCTCGTTGTGTTGTTTTTATCTTTCTGCCTTGCGATATGGCCTAATCATTTTATATTTTGTTTTTTATATATATATTCTATGGCGGAGATTATTTCTAGTTTTTTTTTTTTTTTTTTTAAGTCTTCATTCCTGATTTTATCTCTCAGTCTGTTTCCTATCCTTCGTCTAACACATTTCATCTCATTAGAGGTTATTTATCTTTTTGCTCGTGTATCTAGGGTCTGAAACTCCAACTGCATTGCATGAGTTTCCAGAGTATGTTGAAATCAACACGGAACTGTCTTAGGGACTCCTCCGAATTTTTCCTCAGGGTTTACTCACGAAGTCTATTCCGTTTGCGAGTAAACCCACTAGACAGCAGATATTCCATTTTGCAAAGCTCTGTATTAGGAATTTCTTATTATCATTCTCTTTATTGATCCTGTCAGCTGTAGCCACCAAATTAAACTTAAAGTGGACGCTATTTTATCTGAAAACAGATGTGGTAATACGACTTGAACTTACACATAACTTGTTTTGACTTAAAATTGCATACCTGGAAACGCCCTTACTCCTAATCGCATTAGAGCGCGACGACCTATACCGTAGCTATCGAGATTACCGCCATCCCTCCCATAGCTGTGACCGACGTACGAGGAATTATATTATTCTTCTATAGCGATATAACAATATTTCTTTCTCACTTTTCTTGCGTTCATGTGACGGTTACTAAAGGAATGGATAGTCCTACTTCAGCATCTGCCAATGTAAGGACGTTAAGTTGACGTACATGCGATTTGTATATAAGTTGTTATATTTGCGATGTAAGGCTCAACACATCCGACTTCAGCACAACATTTTTCAGTACCGGACTGCCTTCCCACATCGATCCCCACTCGCCTGGTTAGTCTGAGTAGTCTCCGGTTGGAGATTGAGCCTCGGTGGCTGAGTGGTTAGTGTGCTTGCTTCCAGGTCAGAAAGGTCCTGGTTCGATCCCCAAAGTAGCATTTTTCAGATCGATAAAGCTCCGGTGTTCACACAACCTTTAAAAATGGGTACCAGAAATTTTTCTAGAAAGTAAAGGCGGCACTGGATGATGCTGAACACACTAACAACATCAGTCCCCAGAGGCCCAGCACGACGTGGAGGGAACCTTTACTTTACCTTACTACTTGGAGGTGGCGCATGGTCTTGACCAGCTGTGCTGTTCGCATATACTGACGTCAGCAATCAGCTGTAGATTCCTGTCGGCTCCTAAGACCGCCGATATAACCATATAGGTATGGTGGTTACAAGGGAGAGTAATTATGATGTTAACATGAAATAATCCAACCTTCACTTATGTTTCGGCTAAACTGATGAAATAGAAAAACCCCGTGAGTTTCTTATTCTCGGTCTCATGAATGTATATCAACTCTATATCCTCATAAGATCCCCTTTCTAACTTTTCACTGTGTGGCTCCTTTTGGTCTAATTTAATCCTACCAGTCATATTGTCTTTTAATCATGTAACCAATAGCTGCCTAAATTCTGGCCACCATTTCTTTCCGACATTTTTCAGATCAGTGCTTCTATGTTTATATTTCTTTGTTTATATTAGAATAGTATTTGCCTATCATGTTGATCTTTGTATATTTTGTGTACCTGATGAAGGCTCTTGCCGAAGCGTCCTTATTTATCTCGTCTCTCTAATATTTAGCTGCTAGAAACAGTTTCATGTTTATTTTACGTATGAGCTCTATAGTCTTGTCTAATAAATAAGAGAGGTCCA
The DNA here is from genome assembly GCA_032433765.1 of Megaustenia siamemsis. NCBI lineage: Eukaryota > Metazoa > Mollusca > Gastropoda > Stylommatophora > Ariophantidae > Megaustenia > Megaustenia siamemsis. The sequence continues at coordinate 22,844,081 of JAVIAB010000125.1, forward strand.
TATATTTCTTGTATCAGTGTCCCCAGTTACTCCGTCTGTCTGTCCTAGATTTCTTAAACAAACTAGGAGAGATGTATGTCATTAATTTGTTTGAAACCTTGATTGTTCTCTCTATCTAGTAATATCAAGAACTCATCATCATCATCAAGTACCGTGCCTACTGGCGTAGGTGATCATGTCTCTCCACAACTTTCGATTTCGTCAGCTATTTATCATCTCTGTTGTTGACCTTCTGCCAAGCCATTCTCTTAAGCTGTCTGTTATTTTCTCTCTTTGCTTCCCTCTATATCTTCGTCCCTCAATTTTTCCAGTTGTTACAATATATTCCAGTTGTTCTCTTCTCATTACATGGCCAAAAATGATGATTGTTTCTTCCTAATATTGGAAATTAGCTCTCTTTTTGCTTCGACCTCTCTCAGAACATCTTCATTTCTCTTCTTAGCTGTCCATGGTACTCTCAACATTCTTCTGTAAAACCACACTTTTACAGACTCCAGTGATTTTCTTGTATGTTGTCCTATTGTCCATGATTCGCATCCATATCAAGAACTAGGAAAGGTAATTGTATTGTTTTTAAATCATTGCCTTTGATTGATCTATCTATCTAAAGTCATGTAAAAGAAGTTTGAAAAATAAATGTACTCGCTTCTTCCCTAAGGGACCCTAGTTATATTCTTCGCCTACAGTCACGTGAAATAGAACACCATCCATAGGCTTCTTTCACACAGAATCTTGGTTTTTTCTCTTTATCTACCATCTCGTCAAATAACTAGAAAAGGTGCGCGCGTTTCTTGCGTCATAACCAATGGTTGATCTTTCTCAACTTTCACAATCGCACGCGTAATCACGTGTGTATATTGCAATATCGTACACACTAACACGCGTGTCAGTAAAGGTTAACTTCATACGCCATTATTGATTTCATTCACCCTTTTTCTAATGTATTTCTTGTTGTTATTTTTAGATCGCGACTCTTGTTTCCTTTTTTTTTATCTTATTGGTTAACTTGTGATTAGCTAAACGATATCCATATTGATACCACTTTTTTTGTATAAATTCAGAGACGGGACGTTAGATGGAGGTGTGTCACGACGCTTTACATCTGGTTTATGAAGCTGTTGTTATAAAAGGGTGAGATAGCTTCATCTTTTCTATTCAACATAATGATATTCTATATGTTATCTGTGTATTTGTTTAAAACGATTATTGAAGCAATTGCACGACAGCTGACATACAGCATTAATGCCAATTTGTGGAGTTCGCTAGGGGTGAGTTTTTAGGGTGTTGGGAGGCCGGAGGAGAAGAGCAGGGTTTTTAGTGACGTTGAGAATTAAAGATCGCAATTTTATGTGCATCTGCCACGTAGTGTATGGATTCGAATTTTAATCTCACCTTCGACAGAAAATTAAATGGGAAAAAAATTGCTGACCTCACCAGAATTCTAATCTTCATCGATATTCAAAAACAGTACAATATAATCTCCGTCTATCTTTAAATAATACAATATAATCTCCGTCTATCTTTAAATAATACAATATAATCTCCAGCTACCTTTAGAAACAAAACAATATAATCTCCGTCTATCTTTAAAACAGTACAATATAATCTCCGTCTATCTTTAAAACAGTACAATATAATCTCCGTCTATCTTTAAATAATACAATATAATCTCCAGCTACCTTTAGAAACAAAACAATATAATCTCCGTCTACCTTTAAAACGATACAATATAATCTCAGTCTACCTTTAAAACGATACAATATAATCTCCGTCTACCTATAAAAACAAAACAATATAATCTCCGTCTACCTTTAAATAATACAATATAATCTCCAGCTACCTTTAGAAACAAAACAATATAATCTCCGTCTACCTTTAAAACGATACAATATAATCTCCGTCTACCTTTAAAAAAGTACAATATAATCTCCAGCTACCTTTAGAAACAAAACAATATAATCTCCGTCTACCTTTAAAAACAGTACAATATAATCTCCGTTTTCCTTCAAAAACAATCCAATATTGTCTCCGTTTACCTTTAACAACAGTAAAATCTAATCTCCGTCTACGTTTAAAAACCGCTACAATCTAATCTCCATTTATCTTTAACGACGTTATAATCACTAATCCATTTCGCCACCTGCTCTCTAAGTTGCTAGCAATAAGTGTAAAACAACATTCGCTAGAGCAATTTTTATCTGATGTCTTTAATAGCATGAGGGTGGGAGGTTGCGGTCATACATACCTTAGAGGCATCTTTATTACAACTTTGGTAGATTTCCAAAGGATGGAAATGGCAGGATAAAATCACTAATATAGAATTATGGAAATGTACCAGTCAAATACCAGTGGATAAAGAGATACAGCGAAGACGATGGCGCTGATAGGGCACACACTGCGGAAGCCAACTGAGAGTATTACACAACATGCCCTTTTTTGGAATCCCCAGGGGAAAAGACAAAGAGGAAGACCAAAGAATTCTTGGAGAAGACAGATAGAAGCAGAGATGAAGATGATGGGGAAGACATGGAATGATCTTAAAAGAATAGCAAGAAGCAGAGCGACTTGGAAGGTGTTTGTTGAAGACCTATGCTCCACAGTGAGATGAAAGGTAGAAGAAGAAGATTGGGTGTGTGTTTTTTTAATTATGAAGTAAAACATGTTTATCTTTAGGCCTCGAGACGTATTTTGGGGATACAGCGTTAATGTCCCTTTTTCAATGACTTTCAGCAGATTTATGGCTGATGTGGTCAATTTCAAGCAAAAGACGTCGCACTCTCCCAGAGAACCCATTTTCAAATGCTTGATAAACCCCGAAGCTATGTTGATTCAGAAAAAAAAAACCGCCACAATTTTTGTTTACAGTAACTCCGACACCTCGTGGTCAGTAGGCCCACGCACTAGCCACTCTACCACCGAGGCTTGTGGAAATAAAACATTAGAGTATAAAGAGTATTCATCGGTGCTACATAGAACCAATTCATACCTTTGGAACTGAATCATGGGTAGTCAACAAACAAATGAATCATGGGCAGTGAACAAGCAAATGATCATGGGCAGTGAACAAGCAAATGAATCATGGGCAGTGAACAAGCAAATGAATCATGGACAGTGAACAAACAAATGAAAAGGCGATTAAAGGCCACAGAGATGGGTTTTCTGAGAAAAATGTTTTGAAAGTTCCTTGGACATCCAAAAAGACAAACAAGAAATTCTCAACGAGGACGAAACGAAAAGGGAGCTCATAAAAAATACGACAAGGAAAAAATCAACATCTTTCGTCCACATCATAAGAAAAGAAAAATGGGAGTACCTGGTTACAACTGGCAAGTTACAGGAAAAAGATATTTGCGGACGACAAAGTAAGAAAATACTAGATAGCTCGTTGTCATGACATAGTAAAAAGTAAACAACGGAATTGATAAGATGCACTTGGAACAAAGGATTGCTGAAAGACACGATTGCCTACACCATTCGGTATGACACATTATGATGATATTAGATTAAACATTTTAAAAAGTTGTAGTTAAATCGGTATCTTATATAATATTGTGAATGATAGTAACATTTGTTTATTGCCTATCTTTTAATAGTTGTAGCACGAGAGTGTCATTTTGAGTGCCTACTAATCTTGGTTTCGTTTATTGGAAGTTTATTTTCAGTCCTTTAGTTTCGTTTTATTAAAGGAGAGAAAAGGGAAGATAGAGCAAATTGTTAAGAAACAAATAAAATCAGGAGCTATAACTCTGAAGTCAGCACGAACAACTCTTTCCTGTTATGCTCACTCTGGCAGGCCACGTTCACATAAATCTTATCATGTTCTATTGGCAGATTCTAAGTCTTCATTTAAAAATACTGTCTGGAATATGTCCATGCTCATCTCGAAACATAATTAAAACACAAATAAGGAAGAGTATACAAGAATTCAAAGGTACAGGTAAAGTACGAGATTAATCGGCGTCTCAGCACGCGAGTTTTCACCCATAGGTGCTCGGCCGCCTATCCAGAAGTGTTCGAAGACTTCTGGATAGTGTCGCTTCAAGCATCGAAACTCACGATACAAGGCGGCATTCCTCACCTTTCCAGAGTACTACCCTGGTACCCATTTCTGCAAGCGACTGGGTTGACCGCGGGTTTTTTTTTCCAACCACGAGTACAACTCACTGCTTCCAGACGGAATCGAACACGGGTTGTCCAACGTCGGTAGTCCAGTCTGGTGGTTTTCCAAACTAGGCTGCCGAGGCCCCAACAAGAATTCAATACAAATGGACAAATGCACGAATATTAAATAAACCCCCAGGAATGTTCTTCCCCATTAAAAACTAGTTTAAAATTTGTATAAAATCTTTAAGGAACTTCCTCCTGTGTTGTGGAATTCATGCTCTGAGCATCTTCAACGGTAACTAGACAAGAGATCAGACTAGACAAGAGATAGGACTAGACAAGAGATAGGACTAGACAAGAGATCGGACTAGACAAGAGATAGGACTAGACAAGAGATCGGACTAGACAAGAGATCGGACTAGACATGAGATCGACTAGACAAGAGATAGGACTAGACAAGAGATCGGACTAGACAAGAGATCGGACTAGACAAGAGATCGACTAGACAAGAGATAGGACTAGACAAGAGATCGGACTAGACAAGAGATAGGACTAGACAAGAGATCGGACTAGACAAGAGATCGAACTAGACAAGAGATAGGACTAAGCAAGAGATCGGACTAGACAAGAGATAGGACTAGACAAGAGATCGGACTAGACAAGAGATCGGACTAGACAAGAGATCGGACTAGACAAGAGATCGGACTAGACAAGTGATCGGACTAGACAAGAGATAGGACTAGACAAGAGATCGGACTAGACAAGAGATAGGACTAGACAAGAGATAGGACTAGACAAGAGATCGGACTAGACAAGAGATCGGACTAGACAAGAGATAGGACTAGACAAGAGATCGGACTAAACAAGAGATCGGACTAGACAAGAGATCGGACTAGACAAGAGATATGAATAGCAAAGAACATATTCCTAGGGCAATACGAAGAGTTCTATGTACAAGAAAAAAGAATAAGAAAGAACATTTGAAGATATCAGTTCAACCCAAACTATTGCACCTGATAGCCCGGTATAACCCGGTATAACCTGGTATAACCCGGTATAACCCGGTATAACCCAGTATAACCCAGTATAACCCAGTATAGCCCGGTATAACCCAGTATAACCCAGTATAACCCAGTATAGCCCGGTATAACCCAGTATAACCCAGTATAGCCAGGTGTAACCCAGTATAACCCAGTATAGCCCGGTATAACCCAGTATAACCAAGTATAACCCAGTATAGCCCGGTATAACCCAGTATAACCCAGTATAGCCCGGTATAACCCAGTATAACCCAGTATAACCCAGTATAACCCGTATGTCTAACCCAGTATAACCCGGTATAACCCAGTATAACCCAGTATATTCTCATGAAGCCATATTTGTTGTAAAATTAATTGTGTACCTGATATTTTGATTTTGAACTACCAGGACTCGCTGTGTAACAATCAGCATGAGCAGGTAGATGAATTACAAATACAAAATAAATACACCGCAAACCCAAAAGTAAACAAACAAGAGATCTGAACAGGGCGTGTCTCCAGAAAGAGAAACAAAGAAGATAAACACAATTTCAGACCAGGTTGGTAAGGTTGAGCTAGTTTCAAGGTTTCGAACAATCGTGGAATATATAGTGAGACTTGCTTGTGTACTTGTAGATAAGGCCACTAGAGTCAAAACAAATTGTACACAAGAATCGGATTTATGGGAAAAGCAAAGACTAATATATATATAAAGCTCAATAGTATAACTAACTAATTGAAAGCGAGAAAGCTCATTAATGCTATATAGATGGGAACTTGTTCAATGGAAGTGACATACAGACAATATGAAGGAAAACAACTACGGCATATGTGACCACAAAATGCTTTTCAGAAGAGTGTTGATAATTCCTTGAGCAGCCCAAAAGACAAAGAAACTCTGAGACTTTTTTTTTTAATGGCTCCTACTCCACATTCGAAAGAAGTGATCAACCTCTTTGGGACAAGATATGAGATGATCGATAATGGGATACATTGTGACAACTAGCAAAAAACAGGGAAAACAAAGGCAGTGGACAATAGCAGAAGCTCTGGACAACTTGAGATTGCGACATGACAGTCACCGGTTGATTTCTAGTTTTTGTTGTTTGTTTATACTTTAAAACTGTACATTTTTTTGTTTATTTGCGATAGGCCCGACGATGACTACTCCACCCCACCTTCTCGCCTGCCCTAAAAAGGGCGTTAAATTGACGTAAAAGAGGCGTGTTGTGGTTATCAAGACTATGGTATTTGCGGCTCTTAGTCAAACAACAATCCAACTTTCGCATGACGCTTTTGGATTAAAGTAAAACATCCGGTATCAATTTAAGGCTGGATGAACCGGAAGCCGTCGGTTGGGATCGAACTCTACCTCTTGTCCTTTGTAGTCCAGTTCACTAACCACTGAGCTATCGCGGCTCCATACGCTTTTTGGAGTACTGAGCTACTTTCTTTAGCTATCCCAACTCGCCTGTCCCGAGGAATTAGTCTATTTTCAGTTTGAATCTGTGATGAGTATCTTGATCAGCTAATGGTTGCTGTTCTTGTCGTGATTAGTTCAGTTGGAGTCGCCGGCCACGTTCAGTTGTCAGATCGATTGAGTCCACACACAATACAGGTAGTAAGTGGTGGGGTGTAACATACACTCTAAAGAGTGCCAGCTTTACACACACACAAAAATGGCATTACAAAATATTTGACGTTTCGGTTTTACATGTGGCGTTCTTCAGAAAACATAAAACACTTATCGTTTTATCTCTTCCCTTTTATTTCTTCCATTTGATATCTTCCCTCTTATTAGTATTAGTTTTATTACTACAGAACATGTAGTATAGTATGTCTTCATTTGGTTGTCTATGTGTGTTGTCCCAGTTTTATGAGGAGACCGCATATAAGACGAAACGTCAAATACTTTGTATTGTCCTTTTTTGTTGCTGTAAATCTGTCACTATACTTTATAGGAGTGTAAGTGACACCCCCACCACTTGTTCCCTGCTACCAGCTTTACCGCAGCCTTGCACTTATTTACCTGTACCCACAAGACAGACGATAAGATATTGTGCAAAGGTGTAAGTGTTTCACTAGCGGTGGACAACCGTTTGCACAACCAAGGGCCAGAGCTACAAAATATAATAATGCCAAGACCCAAGCTACAATGGAAGTCTTATTACAGATTACTTAAATTGGCTACACAAACCACTTTAATGTAGAAATCATGTCACTGATTGAAAGTGAAAGACAAGGAAGAGGTTGAAATAAGAGATAGGGAAGGGAGAGGGAGGAAGTTCAATAAATTATAGATGGGTTGCTTGCAGATTTAATGAGAGGATTGTGCTTCAGCTTACAATGTTTAGAAAGTCAATGCTTTTTATTTTAGTTAATTACAAATTATTTTGTGCATTTTACTTTAAAATTCTCTTTATGTTTCTCTTCAGATGACGAAGCACACAGCACTATTCAATCTCGCGGGCCGGTAACAATTACTTAGCGAACCGGTTGTGGTCCGCCTTCCGTATGTTGCCCACACCTGATATATAGCAACAGGGGGACTGATTTGTCTCGAGGCAAGACGCCGGCCTTGAGACAGAGAGGTTGTGAGTTCAAAACCTGGCTGAACCAGTTGGGATTTTTATTTATAATTTCTCACTGCGGTAATCACCGCTGGTCTCAGCAAGGAGACCCGGCTTGAAACGTCAATTACTCATCGAGGAAAAAAACATGAGTACCTCCGAAGACGGAGTTATCTGCCTGTATGGCGAGGGACGCATGTGCGCACGGCTGCCACGGAAAAAATTGATTAACGCGCAAAAATTCAGTTCCTTGTCTCAGAGGGACTTCGCAAGAGGTGAAAGCTGGCGAACGCAAAAAAAAAATATAATAATAATTTAAAAAAAAAAAAATATATATATATATACCTACATACATATAAAGCTCCTTTAAAGTTTAAGAGACCAGAGATGACACGAAGTGAGCAGAACAGTTTATCGAAATCATTGTTGCTACATTCTGTCAATTTACAGAAGAGCTAAGACAAGCATAGAAAGCAGCATGCACACACGATCAACAGGGTGTCACGTTTTCTATGTGCTAATGATAACAGAATCGTGTAAACACCAGAAGTCAAACAATGCCTGCTATTGACGCAAGCTGGTAATTCAAGAGAATACTAAATGGCAGAAACAACCTTTCAGTACAGATCTCTGACCCCTAGTTTCAACCACCCTAAACGACTTAGTCAGAGTTTACAATTTTAGAAACCGGATGAGTATTTCCCAAACTGTTTACCTCCCCAGAGCTTAATAATCTTCGACAATCATCGCCTCTTAATTCATTTTAAAATCTCAGTGCAACAGTTAAGTTGTGGTTTTCTGAACAAGAAATTCCTTAACTTCCTTTTTTGTTCTTAAACTTCTAGTTCAAGAAAGTAAACATCACAATTTCATGAGCCTATAAACACTGTAAAAACGATTAGAGGCCACAGAGATGGGATTTATCAGAAGAATGTTGAAAGTTCACTGGACAGCTAGAAAGACCAATGAGGAAATTTTCAAAGAGGCCAACACAAAAAGGAAGCTCATAAAAACACATCAGAAAGAGACAATCAACATTTTTTCGGGCACATCGTGAGAAGAGGAAAATTGGAGTACTTGGTTATAACCGGCAAAATAAAAGGAAAGAGATTCCGCGGACGACAAAGAGAGAAAATGTTGGATATCTTGGTGTCGTGGTATGGAAAGCGTCAACAACAGAATTGATACGATGCACTGTAGATAGAAGGTTGTGGAAGGACATGATCGCCCACGCCAACCTGTATGACACATGATGATGATGATAAACACTGTCTCTCAACGCATCAGATCTTCCATAAACTCATCATCGTTTTTATCAATCCATTCCGTGTCATTCTCTTTTCTTCTAAAAACTAAACCGCCGCCTTCATTGATGAATCTATACACATATTCTTAAATGTCATCGTTTCGTTAGTTCGCTATTTCTAAATCCAAAATCTAATCCACAAAACCACTTATCACCATAAACTCATTATCACAACCTTTCATTACAATACTTTACTATACAGTCCACGTCACTCCTTCGGATGAAAGAGATGGGAGTTAAGATGGGCACAGCCAGAAATGAGAAACTTAGTGGCCGTGTAAGAAGACTTATCAACCAACATAGAACTGGAGTCGTCAGTCGCTGGACACTGCGGGAATTGCTGAGGAGGGGATCTGAGTACCTATGAACATGTTCGGAGTGCAATGATGATGACCCGCTAATAACTCAATAACTTTCATCTACACAATCCCTTATTGTCATAAAAAAACATCCTTTAAACCGCTTAATGCTGTTAACTCATTCTAACAACCCTTTACTAAATAAACACATCCGCACAATCTCTAAAACTCATTCCAACAACATTTTCTTTACCATAAACTCACCAGCACAACCATATAGTATCATAAACTCATCCTCACAACTTCTTGTTACCATAAACTCATCCACATAATCTTTTGTCATATAAACTAATCAACGTAATCGTTCACTTTCATAAACTCATCATCATTATTTCATATTACAACAAACTTATCACCACAACCTATTATTACCATAAACTCATCTTTACAACCTATTATTACATGAACTCATCCTCAAAACTTCACATTACCATCAACTTATCCTAACCATCTCGTTTTACAATACATTCATCACTATAATCACTCACATCCATAAACTCATCCTCACAACCTCTTATTACCATAAACTCACCCTTATATTCTTTTATCACCATAAACTCATAAACATAGCCATCCATTTCCATTAACGCATCCTCACAACCTCTTATTGCCATAAACTCATCTTCAAGAAACTCATCTTCAGAAACTCTTATTACCATAAACTCATCTTCATAATCTCTTATTATCATAAACTCATTCCCAAGAAACTCATTCTCAGAACATCTTATTACCATAAACTCATCAACACAACCTTTTATTACCATAAACTCATCCACACAAGCAGGGAGCCGCGGTAGCTCAGTGGTTAGTGAACTGGACTACAAAGGACAAGAGGTAGGGTTCGATCCCAACCGACGGCTTCCAGGTTCACCCAGCCTTTAATGGGTACCGGATTATTTTCTGGGAAAGTAAAGCAGCACGGGCGCAATACCGACCACACTACCCCAAAAATCATGTGCCGAAGGTCTGTAACATGTATGGTCACTAACACCATATTCCCTATACGCCACTGGTGTGACGGGGGTGCTCTACTTTTTATTTACATCCACATAAACAAACTCATCCCCAGAAATTCTTTTTACCATAAACTCATCCACATAAACTCATCCTCAGAACCTCCTATTACCATAAACTCATCCACATAAACTCATCCTCAGACACTCCTATTACCATAAACTCATCCACATAAACTCATCCTCAGACACCCCTATTACCATAAACTCATCCACATAAACTCATCCTCAGACACTCCTATTACCATAAACTCATCCACATAAACTCATCCTCAAACACTCCTATCACCATAAACTCATCCACATAAACTCATCCTCAGACACTCCTATCACCATAAACTCATCCACATAAACTCATCCTCAGACACTCCTATCACCATAAACCCATCCACATAAACTCATCCTCAGACACGCCTATTACCATAAACTTATCCTCACAACCACTTATTACAGTAAACACATCACCTCTACCTGTACCTTTTGATCCGAGGAAAAAATAAAACATAATCAGAAGTCTCTACAATGCTTAGTATTGCCTAATGTCCGATGTCTATTTTAATGACCAGTACTGCATCTAGATAGCCTTATTATCATCATGTGCCATACCGGTTGGCATAGGCGATCATATCTTTGTACAGTCTTCTATCCACCGTGGATCAGTATCAGTTCTGCTGTTGACTGTTTTCCATGCCATGACACCAAGCTATCTAGTATTTCCACTCTTTGTCGTCCGCGATCTCTTTTTTCATGTATTTTTCCAGTTGTAACCAAGTATTCCAACCTTCCTCTTCTAATGATGTATCCGAAAAATGTCTCTGCATCGAAGGTTGGCTACCATGGAGCGCCATTCCACTCTATCTCTTGCTTTGATGGTGCAGGTTGTCATAGCTGGCCTGTCCATCTTTTGATGTTATTCGTCCACGTTAGTCTTTGTCTGCCTCAGCCTCTTTTATCTTGTATTTTCCCTTCCAATATTACTTTTAGTAGGCTGTTGTGTCTTTTAACATGCCCCCAAAATTTCATTTGTCTTGTTCTAATTGTGTTTAGTAGTTCTCTTTTCATTTTTAGTTGTTTTAAAACTTCATCGGTTATTTTCTTTTCTTTCCATCCAATTTTACATCATCATCATCATCATCACCATCATCATTATCATCATCATCATCATCATCATCATCATCATCATCATCATCATCATCATCGTCATCATCATCATGTACCCTGCCGGTTGGCGTAGGCGATCATGTCCCTCCACAATCTTCTATCTACAGTGCATCATATCAGTTCTGTTGTTGACTGTTTTCCATGCAATGACACCAAGCTATCCAGTATTTTCTCTCTTTGTCGTCCGCGATCTCTCTTTCCTTTTATTTTGCCAGTTGTAACCAAGTATTCCAACTTTCCTCTTCTCATGATGTACCCAAAAATGTTGATTGCTTCTTTCTGATGTTTTTTAAGAGCTCCCTTTTTGTGTTGGCCTTTTTGAGAACTTCCTCATTGGTCTTTTTATCTGTCCAGGGAACTTTCAACATTCTTCTGAGAAATCCCATCTCTGTGGCCTCTAACCGTCTTTTCATTTGTTTGTCTACTGTCCATGATTCACTTCCATAGGTCAGAATTGGTTCTATATAGCACTGATGAACTCTCTTTCTCATTTTTATTGACATAGATTTGTTGCATAAGATATTTTTCATTTTCTTAAATGCTATTTTGGCCTGAGCTATTCTGCTTTTTATTTCTGTTGTGCATCTCCCATCTGATGTAATTATTGTACCCAAGTATTTGAAACGTTGCGCTTGTTTTAGATTTGTCATGTTTATTTTTATGCTGCATGATGGTGATTATTGTTTCTTCGATATAACCATTACTTCTGTTTTCTTACTATTCAGACTGAGACCTTTCTTGTTGCTTTCTTCCACTATTATGTCTATCATTTCTTGTAGTTCGTTCTCTGTCTCTGCTATTAAGACTGTGTCATCCGCATATCGCAAATTATTTATGTTGTGACCGTTTACTTCAATTCCTTTTTGTCTACTATTGATCTCATAATATATTCGCTGTAAAGTGAAAACAAGTCCGGTGACAGAACACAGCCTTGTCTGACTCCTTGTTTTATATATTGGAATTGTCCTGTTTGGTTGTTAATTCGTATAGCTGCTGTTTGTTGCCAGTACATATTTTTTATGATTCGCAGATCCTTGCCATCAATGTTTAATTTCTCCAGCATATTGATTATTTCCACATGCTTTACTTTGTCAAATGCTTTCGTGTAGTCTATAAAGCACATATATAGATCTTTCTTTACCTCTATAGATCTTTCTATCAATGTCCTTAAGATGTATATTGCGTTATTGGTGCCCTTTCCTTCCACAAATCCACATTGTTCCTCACTTATTTCTGGTTTTATTTTGTTCCTTACACGTCTCATGATTATTCTTAGTAATATTTTAGTCATATGGCTCATGAGACTAATAGTGCGATGGTCTTCACAATCAGTGGCGCCTGACTTCTTCGGTATGGCTACAAAGATAGATTTTAGTAGATCTTCGGGTATGTGTCCAGTGTTATATATGTCACTGAGTAATTTTGTTATGACTTGTACCCCCAACTCTCCTAATGCATTTATCTCTTCGATTGTTATATTGTCAGGACCTGGAGCTTTGCCTCTTTTCATGTGTTGAATTGCGTACTCCACTTCACTCTGCATTATTGGTGGTCCTGTGTCTTCATTTGAATTGTTTAATTCTGGTCTTTCATCATCATAGAGTTGACTGATATATTCTGTTCATCTTTCCATTGTCTTCTCCAGTCCCATTATTATATTTCTTCCTTTGATTTCACACATCCTGAAACTTTTACTTCTTTTCTTCCTGTTAATTCATTTAACTGATTGTGTATACATTTTGGGTCTTTCTTTTGTTGTTCTTCCATTTCTTCACATTTCTGTTTTAATCATCCTTCCTTTGCTTCTCTGCACTTGTTTTGGATCTCTTTGTGCAATATTTTGTATGCTCGTTCTTCTTTCTTATTACATCTAAATTTTACATATTCTTCTATAAATCCACATTTAACAGACTTCAGTTTTCTAATGAAGACATTATATAAGTTAAATATTAAATTTTATATTATATTATTTTATAATAATTATTTAAAATCATCATCATCAAGTACCGGGCCTGCTGGCGTAGGTGATCATGACTCTCCACAACTTTCGATCTCGGCAGCTATTTATCATTTCTGTTGTTGACCTTCTGCCAAGCCATTCTCTTAAGCTGTCTGTTATTTTTTTCTCTTTGCTTCCCTCTATCACTTCGTCCCTCAATTTTTCCAGTTGTTACAATATATTCCAGTTGTTCTCTTCTCATTACATGACCAAAAAATGATGATTTTTTTTCCTAATATTTATAATATATTATATATAAAATATTAAAGAAAAATTAATTATTTAATTTCATCTGTACAACGGTGTTTATAAGCCAGCTCTTTTTAATATTTAAATGAAGACATTAAATGACTTAAATCTTAAAAAGAGCTGGCTTATAAACACCGTTCATCAGAGAAAGTTACAATATTATGGTCAATTCAAAAAACACGGCGGGCTGTAAAGAACGATAATGAAGGCATATTTTAAGGAAGACGAGATAGGGGCAGACTAAGAAGAATACGGTTTCAAGACAATAAAGATACTTTGAAAATAAGAATGACAACAGAGGAAGTGGATGATGTGGTTTGAGACAGAGATTCTTTCAGAAAGTTTGTGATAAATGCAACGTTCTGTGGGAGATCTGGCTAGAGAAAGAGTTGCTTTCAGATGGTCTGTGGTGAATGCAACGTTATCCAAGACACATGCGAACTGAGGATGATGAATGCTTAACTCATGCTGCAGTTTTACATCGCTAGAGTAGGTCGTTAGATTATTCTAATTTATTTAGTAAAGTAACGTTTGTAAATGTGTGATGTCATAATACAGCAGTTACAGTGCTAGTGAAGACTATAAAATAAGTAAGAAACACAAACTAAGAAGTTTATTTCGTTATCACTTGAAAGCGATAATTACTCTGTGGCTAGGCAGTCAAAGTGTTCAGCTTTTCTCTCTCTTCCTAATTTTGAGCTTTGACTGAAAGCCGTTCTCTGAAATGAAATACTGGCCGCACTAGACAGCTGCCTGTTCGCTAATTCGGATTTAATAAAGATCAATGATAGTATATATTGGATAAGAAAAACAGTACGGAAGCCAACTGAGAGCATTACAGGACAATCCCCTTTTGATCCGTTTTGATCATGTTTCGATATTCCAATTGTTTACGATGAATGATGATATCATATGACAGGGAACAGTTGGATGAGTTCACTTTCTGCGCGGTTTCGCCTTATGTCTTTTGGCGTGTGCTGAGACTGCTACGATGGGGACTACAGTTACCTTTCTTTGTTTGGGAGATGATATATTAATTCGGATGATTACGCTGGCACGGGCGGTTGAGCAATTATGGATTTTAATTCGTTTGCAGTGATACCGAGGCCTTCCATAACCAAATAACCAAAATAACCAATAATTGAAATCCTCAGGGACATAGACAAAGGAGAAGGCCAAAATATACGTGGAGAGAACGGATGGAAGGAAAGATGAAGAGGATGGGGAACGGCAACAAAGAAAACGGATTGGAAAGTGTTTGTTAAGGACCTATGCTCAACAAGGAATTCAAAGGAAGAAGAAGAAGGACGAATGATAGAACATTACTACTAAAACAGAGAAAACTCATTTTAACAAATAAGAAATAAACATTTCCCCATTGTATTCGGATGCGTCAAAGCATGTTTGGGGACTCAAAGATAGATAGACAGATAGATAGATAGATAGATAGATAGATAGATAGATAGATAGATAGATAGATAGATAGATAGATAGATAGATAGATAGATAGATAGATAGATAGATAGATAGATAGATAGATAGATAGATAGATAGATAGATAGATAGATAGATAGATAGAGAGAGAGAGAGAGAGAGAGAGAGAGAGAGAGAAAATAGCGATCACTTTAATTTGTGTTAAGGGAAAAAAAACAGACAAAAGCAGGGCAATAACACAAGCTGGGAACACATGCTCCAGATAATGTGAGCCGCGATATATATGAACAATCCAAACAATATGAAGCAGTGCTTTTACGTCAATTTTTATAAGATAAACATAAGCATGAGGCACGCACTTTTATCATACATGTTAGGTAATACGTATGTACACATAAGAAACGTCATGAGAAAAATGATTCTTGTAAAAGTGTTCCTTTTGGAAGACAGCCAAGAACAAAAGATTTCAAGCCAAGGGAATAATTTACTGGAAGTCGGTCACGTCAGAAAGGTGTTCACGCAAGGGGTGTTTTAACACAAAAATTCACATTTGAAATAATTTCATTGGAAGACGTCACCGCTAGGAGAGCAACTGTTGGGAACTATTCCAGCCATTTATGAATTATATAAATAGAAACTGCCACGAAGGTCTTTATTCAGAGAAGATTCACGTCAGGAATTATAATGAAAAATATTCACGTATGAAAACGTTCATAGTTTTATTAAGAACCCGTAGACATCATGGGCGCTCCGTTTACATATTTCATGCTCCAAAACAGATTAAAAAAAAGTAAAAAAAGTAAAGTACCCCCCGTCACGCCAAGTGGCGTATAGGGAAATATGGTGTTAGTGACCCTATATTTTACAGACCTTCAGCACATGATTTTTTGGGTAATGTGGTCGGTATTACGCCCGTGCTGCTTTTACTTTCCCAGAAAAAATCCGGTACCCATTTAAGGCTGGGTGAACCCGGAGCCGTCGGTTGGGATCGAACCCTACCCCTTGTCCGTAGTAGTCCAGTTCACTAACCACTGAGCTATCGCGGCTCCTACTAATTTTTAGGGAATTAGTAAAACCCAGGTGTCCTCGCCAGGATTACGAACCCCGGCTGTTGCCGTGGTAAGCCAACCGCCTATCGATTGCGCTAACCGGACGCCCTAAAACAGATTAAGGTCAGAGGAATTCCGGTAGGTAAATGTTAATCTCAGAAAATATTAGCATTCATACGTGTTTTCATTGATGTTAGTTCGAAGAAGTAAAGACAATACCAGAGGAAGTTAGGAAAACAGAATGGAGAGAGTTATATGGCAAATATAAGTCAGAACACGACAGTTTAAACAAGCTAGGAAAACAGAATGGAGAGAGTTATATGGAAAATTAAGTCAGAACACGACAGTTTAAACAAGCTAGGAAAACAGAATGGAGAGAGTTATATGGAAAATTAAGTCAGAACACGACAGTTTAAACAAGCTAGGAAAACAGAATGGAGAGAGTTATATGGAAAATTAAGTCAGAACACGACAGTTTAAACAAGCTAGGAAAACAGAATGGAGAGAGTTATATGGACAATTAAGTCAGAACAACAGTTTAAACAAGCTAGGAAAACAGAATGGAGAGAGTTATATGGACAATATAAGTCAGAACATGACAACTTAATAAACTCTCATCAGCTGTCTTAATTCTCTCATTAGCTGTCTTAATTCTCTCATTAGCTGTCTTAATTCTCTTGTTAGCTGTCTTAATTCTCTCATTACCTGTCTTAATTCTCTCGTTAGCGGTCTTAATTCTCTCATTAGCTGTTTTAATTCTCTTGTTAGCTGTCTTAATTCTCTCAATAGCTGTCTTAATTCTCTCGTTAGCTATAAATTCTCTAATTAGCTGTCATAATTCTCTCGTTAGCTGTCTTATTTCTCTCATTAGCTGTTTTTAATTCTTTCATTAGCTGTCATAATTCTCTCGTTAGCTGTCTTATTTCTCTCATTAACTGTTTTAATTCTCTTGTTAGCTGTCTTCATTCTCTCATTAGCTGTCTTAATTCTCCCACTAGATGTCTTAATTCTCTCATTAGCTGTCTCAATTCTCTTGTTAGCTGTCTAAATTCTCTCATTAGTTGTCTTAATTCTCTCGTTAGCTGTCTTAATTCTCTCAATAGCTATATTAATTCTCTCATTGGCTGTCTTAATTCTCTCGTTAGCTGTCTTAATTCTCTCATTAGCTGTCTTAATTCTCTCATTAGCTGTCATAATTCTCTCGTTAGCTATATTAATTCTCTCATTAGCTGTCTTAATTCTCTCGTTAGCTGTCTTAATTCTCTCGTTAGCTGTCATAAATCTCTCGTTTACTGTCTTAATTCTCTCATTAGTTGTCATAATTATCTCATTAGCTGTCATAATTATCTCGTTAGCTGTCATAATTCTCTCATTAGCTGTCTTATTTCTCTCAACAGCTGTCATAATTCTCTCGTTAGCTGTCTTATTTCTCTCATTATCTGTCTTAATTCTCTTCTTAGCTGTTTTAATTCTCTCATTTGCTGTCTTAATTCTCTCATTGGCTGCCTTAATTCTCTCATTATCTGTCTTAATTATCTCATTAGCTGTCATAATTCTCTCGCTAGCTGTCTGAATTCTCTCATTGGCTGTCATAATTCTCTCGTTAACTGTCTTAATCCTATCATTAGCTCTCTTAATTCTCTCGTTAGCTGTCTTAAATCTCTCGTTAGCTGTCTTAATTCTCTTATTAGCTGTCTTATTTCTCTCGTTAGTTGTCATAATTCTCTCACTAGATGTCATAATTTTCTCGTTAGCTGTCTTAATTCTTTCATTAACTGTCAAATTTCTCTCGTTAGCTGTCTTATTTCTCGCATTAGCTGTCTTAATTCTCTTGTTAGCTGTTTAAATTCTCTCATTTGCTGTCTTAATTCTCTCATTAGCTGTCTTAATTCTCTCGTCAGCTGTCTTAATTCTATCATTAGCTGTTAATTCTTTGGTTTGCTGTCTTAATTCTCTCATTGGCTGTCTTAATTCTCTCATTGGCTGTCATAATTCTCTCGTTAGCTGTATTATTTCTCTCATTATTTTAATTCTCTTGTTATCTGTCTTAATTCTCTCACTAGTTGTCTTAATTCTCTCGTTAGCTGTTTTAATTCTCTCATTAGCTGTCATAATTCTCTCGTTAGCTATATTAACTCTCTAATTAGCTGTCTCAATTCTCTCGTTAACTGTCTTAATTCTCTCGTTAGCTTTCATAATTCTCTCGTTAACTGTCTTAATTCTCTCATTAGTTGTCATAATTCTCTCGTTAGTTGTCATAATTCTCTCATTAGCTGTCTTAATTCTCTCATTGGCTGTCTGAATTCTCTCATTGGCTGTCATAATTCTCTCGTTAGCTGTCTTAATTCTCTCATTAGCTCTCTTAATTCTCTCGTTAGCTGTCTTAATTCTCTTATTAGATGTCTTAATTATATCATTAGCTGTCATAATTCTCTCATTAGCTGTCTTTATCCTCTCATTAGCTCTCTTAATTCTCTCGTTAGCTGTCTTAATTCTCTTATTAGCTGTCTTAATTCTCTGGTTAGTTGTCATGATTCTCTCATTAGCTGTCTTAATCCTCTCATTAGCTGTCTTAATTCTTTCGTTAGCTGTCATAATTCTCTCGTTAGCTGTCTTAATTCTCTGGTTAGTTGTCATAATTCTCTCATTAGCCGTCTTAATTCTCTGGTTAGTTGTCATAATTCTCTTATTAGCTGTCTTAATTCTCTGGTTAGTTGTCATAATTCTCTCATTAGCTGTCATAATCCTCTCATTAGCTGTCTTAATTCTTTCGTTAGCTGTCTTAATTCTCTCGTTAGCTGGCATAATTCTCTCGTTAGCTGTCGTAATTCTTTCGTTAGCTGTCTTAAATCTCTCGTTAGCTGTCACAATTCTTTCGTTAGCTGTCTTAATTCTCTCGTTAGCTGTCATAATTCTTTCGTTAGCTGTCATAATTCTCTCGTTAGCTGTCATAATTCTCTCGTTAGCTGTCATAATTCTTTCGTTAGCTGTCATAATTCTCTCGTTAGCTGTCATAATTATCTCGTTAGCTGTCATAATTCTCTCGTTAGCTGTCATAATTCTTTCGTTAGCTGTCATAATTCTCTCGTTAGCTGTCATAATTCTCTCGTTAGCTGTCATAATTCTCTCGTTAGCTGTCATAATTCGTTCGTTAGCTGTCATAATTCTCTCGTTAGCTGTCATAATTCTCTCGTTAGCTGTCATAATTCGTTCGTTAGCTATCATAATTCTCTCGTTAGCTGTCATAATTCTCTCGTTAGCTGTCATAATTCTTTCGTTAGCTGTCATAATTCTCTCGTTAGCTGTCATAATTCTTTCGTTAGCTGTCATAATTCTCTCGTTAGCTGTCATAATTCTCTCGTTAGCTGTCATAATTCTTTCGTTAGCTGTCTTAATTCTCTCATTAGCTGTCTTAATCCTCTCATTCGCTGTCTTAATTCTTTCGTTAGCTGTCATAATTCTCTCGTTAGCTATCATAATTCTCTCGTTAGCTGTCTTAGCTCTTCCGTCAGTACTCTTCATAATCACCCGTAATGTTTTCAATATAGCATCAGTTATCTTCATTACCTTATCAGAGACATTTCAAACCATGAGAATTTCACGAGAAGAAGTTCATATTAGAATCTCAGTTTAGAATAAGCTCAGAATAGAAGATTGCAAGTTAGAATCAGTTCACTTTAGACGAGGTTAGAAAGACATTAGAAGAATTACATAAAAAAAAAAAAAAGTAAAGAGCCCCCGTCACGCCAAGTGGCGTATAGGGAATATGGTGTTGGTGACCATAAATTTTACAGACCTTCGGTACATGATTTTTGGGGTAATGTGGTCGGTATTACGCCCGTGCCGCATTATTTTTCCCAGAAAAAAAATCTGGTACCCATTTAAGGCTGGGTGAACCCGGAAGCCGTCGGTTGGGATCGAACCCTACCCCTTGTCCGTTGTAGTCCAGTTCACTAACCACTGAGCTATCACGGCTCTGAAGAATTTCATGCTATATAGAGGTTTACGCTAGAAGTTTACACTATCAGTATTTACACACAAAGATGTCGGTATTAGAAGTAGTGCATTGTATACTAAATTCACATAGAACTAGTCATCTTTATATGCAAATTTAGCGTCAGGATAAATTCACATAGAACTAGTCATCTTTATATACAAACTTAGCGTCAGGATAAATTCACATAGAACTAGTTATCTTTATATGCAAATTTAGCGTCAGGATAAATTCACATAGAACTAGTCATCTTTATATACAAATTTAGCGTCAGGATAAATTCACATAGAACTAGTCATCTTTATATACAAATTTAGCGTCAGGATAAATTCACATAGAACTAGTCATCTTTATATACAAATTTAGCGTCAGGATAAATTCACATAGAACTAGTCATCTTTATATACAAATTAAGCGTCAGGATAAATTCCACATCGTGATAATTTAACATCAAAGGCAGTGAAAATGTGATTTAGTTAATGCCTGTTGAAGTTCGCGTCACGGAGAACTTGCGGCAAGGGAGAAGTTCTCGTGACGACAGGCCTGTGTTGCAGCAATACCGCAACAGCAGAGAGCTGTCTTGTGTTTGACAGTAAGACAAGACTGGCCCGCACGTTCCCTGTGTTGCAGCAATACCGCAACAGCAGAGAGCTGTCTTGTGTTTGACAGTAAGACAAGACTGGCCCGCACGTTCCCTGTGTAATCAACGATGCACACAACTTGTACAACTAAGATGTCAGATGCGATAACGTCGGCGTAAATCTGCTGCTGAGACGTGCTTCTGAAGATTGTTTTCACGTCGTCTAGAAATTTGGCGATACATACATACATACATAAATACATACATAGATTAATGCATACATACATACATACATACATAGATTAATGCATACATAGATACATAAATACATACATAGATTAATGCATACATATATAGATTAATGCATACATACATACATAAATACATACATAGATTAATGCATACATACATACATAAATACATACATAGATGAATGCATACAAACATAGATTAATGCATACATACATACATACATACATAGATGCATGCATACATATATAGATTAATGCATACATACATACATAAATACATACATAGATTAATGCATACATACATACATACATACATACATACATAGATGAATGCATACATATATAGATTAATGCATACATACATACATACATACATACATAGATTAATGCATGCATACATACATACATAAATACATACATACATACATAGAATAATGCATACATACATACATAGATTAATGCATACATACATAGATTAATGCATACATACATACATACATAGATTAATGCATACATACATAGATTAATGCATACATACATACATACATACATACATACATACATACATACATACATACATACATACATACATACATACATACATACATACATACATACATACATACATACATACATACATACATACATACATACATACATACATACATACATACATACATACATACATACATACATACATACATACATTCATTAGTACATTCATAGATTAATGCATACATACATACATACATACATACATACATACATACATACATACATACATACATACATACATACATACATACATACATACATACATACATACATACATACATACATACATACATATATACATACATACATACATGCTCACATACACACACATATACCATCAGCAAGTGCCATGCCGGTTGGCGTAGGCGATCATGTCCTTCCACAATTCTCTATCCCAGGTACATCGTATCAATTCTGTTGTTGACTGTTTACTTTTCCATGACAACCAAGCTATCCAGCACATTCCCTCTCACACATACACGTTTTCATTTTCCGTCTATTTGTTTACTTCCTCAAATAATCTTATCTCTCTCACAAACTGTCAGGCTCATCTAACCTCATACAGATATGTCTGTTTACCGACCCCGCTTGATGCAATATATACAAACAGTCACCTAGAAGTCTACAAATAAAAGATTTAAAATAAAATTATTATCATGGATAAGCACATAACTTGTGCCCGTAACGAAGTAGTGAGGTTGCTAGTGCATTCGTCTGCTGTGATATCCCACTATCACCGGCATAAAATATGATATGACAATCTGTTTATCGTTCTATCCATCCAACATCTTCCTTCGATGCTTCCTTCCTTCCATTCTATTTTTTATTTCCTTGCACCAACCCACCCATCCATCCATCCATCCTTTAATCTATCCATTCTTCCTTCCACACACCCACCCACCCTCCCATCCATCAATCATTACTCCCTTCCATCCTTCCATCGATACATTCTTCCTTCCATTCAATTTTTCCTTCCTTCTACCAATCAACCCATCCATCCATCCATCCATCCATCCATCCATCCATCCATCCATCCATCCATCCATCCATCCATCTATCCGCTCTTTCTTCTTCTCACCAATCAATATGTCCACCTATCATTACATCCATCCATCCACCTATCCACTCATCCATCCATCCATCCATCCATCCATCTATCCGTTCTTTCTTCTTCTCACCCATCCATCTGCCCACCTATCATTCATCCATCCATCCACCCATCCATCCATCCGTCCGTCCACCCACCCACCCACCCAAAACTCACCCACCCATCCATCCTTCCATCCATCCATCCATCCATCCATCCGTTCTTTCTTATTCTCACCCATCCATCTGTCCACCTATCATTACATCCATTCATTCATACATCCATCCATCCATCCATCCATCCATCCATCCATCCATCCATCCATCCATCTATTCTTCCTTCCTTCCACCCATCTATCCACCCATCATTCCATCCATTATTTCTTATATTAATCAATCTATTCATCAATCCAATAATCCATCCATCCTTTTATCTATCCATTCTTTTTTTCCTTCCCTCTATCCATCCATTCAGCAATCCTTCTATCCACCCACCCACCCACCAACCCGCCCATCGATGCATCTATCCATCAATATCAAATATAAGGAGTCAAACAAGGTTGTGTTCTGTCGCCGGATTTGTTCTAACTTTAGAGCAAAATTATTGAGATCAACAATAGAGAACAAAATGAATTGAAAACAACGGTTACAACGTAATCAATCTGCGATATGCGGGTGACACAGTTTTAATAGCAGAGACGGAGAGTGAACTTACTTTCTATCTACCCCCCCTCCCCCAATTATTCTCTCAATTCATCCATCAGTTTGTCCATCCATTCATCCACCCTTCAGTCCATCAATTTATCCACCAATCTATTTACGTGTTCGTGTGTAAATTATCCTCATCCCTATATAATACAATGTACATACATAATATGTGGAAATAATATTTCTGAATTAATAAGCGTGTTTTGGTCCCATGCGTCCCATATGCGATATATATATATATATATATATATATATATATATATATATATATATATATATAAATAGTGTGTCTGAAAAAGAATATACCTCTTCATTAAATTAATGCGGCCCTCTCTCTCTCTCCCCACTCCCAGTGTAATATTATGATCATTTTTATACCAAAGATAATGTAATATCTCCGTTTTTTTTTATCCTGCCTTAGAAAGATTTAATATGAGCGCCCTTCGTGACACGGCTGATATCTAGCCGATAGCCCATTTCTCTCCATACTCAACTCGACACGTCTCTTGTAACGGCAACAAAGGCTTTATTGTTTCAATCTCTCAGTTCCATCCAAATCTGTGTGTATGTGTACAGCTGGTGTTGCAACTTACATTTTTATACTTTCGTTACAATCGGCGCTTCTTACAAGTCTCTGCTCACACAGGTCATCCGAAAAAAAAAGTAAGAAAGGGGTACATTTTAAATTCGGACACTAGTATATGACCGTTAGTCTTGTCAGACAGTTTAGTGGAGGCCATTGTGTATTTTTTTGGAGGTTTTGATTTTGTCGAACAGTTTCTCTCGTGGCTAATTCTACCAATGTTTGACAAACACACACGGCCACAGAATGAACAAGTCAGGCTCACTGATCCACAGGGTTTTTCATCTTTTTTTTTTCCATGAGTCTTTTCTCTTCTATGTTTTGCTACAGTACAGCCTCAAATGATGTTATACCATTCCTTATACATGCTCTCCATGATGTGCGATCACTTGCCAGATGTTCCCAGTCATATTCACAGACGGTGAAGTCATTCAGAGATGATTTACAGATATCTCTATATCGTAGTTTAGGCCTGCCGATTTGTCGTTTTCCGTGTATTAGTTCAATATAATATTTGTTTAGGAATGCGGTTTTCTTCCATTTGCTGGGCGTGCCCCAGCCATCTTAACCTTCTGCTTCTGAGCATTGACATAATTGTTAAGGTCTTAGGACGTTACAAGACTGTTAAGTTGGTTTGTTTATCCTATATATATATATACGCTTGCGCTCTACTTCCTACAGAGACAACATATTTTAAAAGAAAATCGTTGATAACTGTACACTCGCGGTAGGATAATAACTATAACAGGGACGGTGCAACGTCTAGTAAAATACGAAAAATGAGGGTTTTATTTTAAGTACAAACGAATTTTCTGGATAATCATTTTACTTTTTCTCTCCCTCTCTCTCTTTCTTTGGCGGTGAAATTAAATAGATAGATGAGGTCGAAGAGAGGAGAGGAGAAGTGAGAGCATTGGGAATGACAGATTTGGAAAATGGGAGTGAGATAAAGTATGGGGAAAGAGAAACAGCTTCAGAATAGTGGTATTGGGGAAAAGTAAATAAATGGGAGGGAAATAGTGTGGAGAGAGTGGGTTTAAAAATGGGGGACGAAAATGGGAAAATGAATATGAAAGAGAGTGAGAAAGAAATTAGAATAGATTGTGATAGAAAGTTGTAGATAGATAGAGAGAGAGAGAGAAGAAGGGTAAAAAGGCACAATTAATGGATAAAATGTTGAGGGAAGGAGTAATAAAAATGGAAGACAAGATTGAAAGTGAACGAGGGTTTGAGGGAGATAGAAGTTGGGAGTGAGAGAGAAAGAAAGGGAAAGAGAAAAGTGGATGGTGAGAAAAGTAAAATGAGATAGGGAAAGAGATGGGAAGAAATCTTCAGGGAGAATTTTAAAAAGAGAAAGAAAGACGGTGGATGAAACATGAGAGTGATAGGGAAACGAGAAAAGTAATGGAGATGGATAGAGAGGATGAGAAAAAAAAACTGACATACTATAAAGAAACAGAAATAATCTTGTCTAATCTTAAACAGCTGCCCTCTTAGATACATTCCAAAATGCCTCATCAGCGTCTAAGTTACAGCATAACAAAGAAGAGACAAAGAACGTCTTCAAATGTGTACTCATTTCCTGAGACGTCTCAGCTGCTGCTACCACGCTACCCTTCACATCTGACTGATGTTGGTTGAGCAAAAACATTGGGTCGCCATAATGCTGAGAACGTCACTTTGCCTTGCCTTCAAATCAAGACTGGGGGTGTGGTGATAAGACGCTCGCCTTTGGACAAGAGGTTTCTGCGTTCGAATCCCGCCGGTAAGAATTTTTTCTCCTCGAAAGGGTGATTACTTCTCCTTGTCCGGTCTTTGAGTAGTGATCTCCGATACAAAAGAACAATTTAAATAATTAGATCATGTGTACACTCTGCACACGTTAAATAACTCTCGACAGTTAAAAATCTAAAAGAATACGCCAAACGTCCAGTACCGGGACAGAATTATTAAGATAATCTACTCAACACATCAGATGGATGATAAAACTACGAGCACCTCTGAAGTCGCTTCCTGACCAGAACGGGTCCGGGTTCGATCCCCAGCAGTGGCGGATATTTTTTTCGGACTGACAAGGCTCCGGGGTTCACCCAGCTCCAAAAATAGATTTTAAAAAAAAGTAAAGTACCCCGGTCACCCCAAGTGGCGTAAAGAGAATTTGGTGTTAGTGACCATAAATTTTACAAACCTTCGGCACATGATTTTTGGGGTAATGTGGTCGGTATTACTCCCGTGCCGCTTTACTTTCCCAGAAAAAATACGGTACCCATTAAAGGCTGGATGAACTGGAAGCCGTCGGTTGGAATCGAACCCCACCTCTTGTCCTTTGTAGTCCAGTTCACTAACCACTGAGCTTCCAAAAATGGGTACCAGTGATTTTCCTGGGAAGTAAAGGCAGCCTGGCGTGATACTAACCACATTATCCAAAAATGTGCCGTGGTCATAGAAAAAGATGGTCACTAACAACATATTCCTCATAAGTTTAGCAAGGCGTTGAGGGAACCTTTACTTTTTACCTCTAAAGCTGGCGAATATCTGCCCCAGCTGTGTATGGTGGGAGACGCCCTCTCATAGTGTGTACTGGAACAAAACAAATATTCATGCAAAATTCAATCCTCAAAAAACGTCCGTAGGCTTAAAGTCTCTCCGCCAGAGGTTAAAAGCTGACGAACAAACAATCTGAACGTGCAATATTTAAAGTTCTACATACAACATTCTTTGCTGTTCTGTTTACTTAACTTACAAGGACATTGTCTTTCTGTGAGGTAGAATTTCATGTAGTATCATCATCATCATCATCATCGTCATCATCATCATCATCATCATCATCATCGTCATCCTCATCATCATCATCATCGTCATCATCATCTTGTATCGTTTCAGACCTTGCGGTGTTTACAATAACTTCCTTCCACATACATGTTTTTTGAGCATTTCTGTACTTCGCAGGGCTGTTATTTACTCAATTGTTTTGTCATTCCGTCACAATGTGTTTTCTTTTAAATATTAAACCTCTTCTTGTTTTCACGAACTCATTTGCTGCCAGTAAGTTTCTAATGTTCTCTTTCTTCAGTTAATTAGCTGAACTAATCTTACTGCAATAGGAACATCAATAAAAGTGGCAAATTTTCGGTTTCTACTTCCTGCTGTTAGACACCAGCAAATAAACCCTTCGACATACATGTCTTTTGAGTATTTCTGTTTTTCGCAGGACGTCACAGACATTTCTTTCATTTTTCCACGACTTCTTGTGTTCTCGACCTTATTTGTTACCAGCAGGTTTTGAATATCTCCTTTCTTCAGTTAATTAGCTGGACCGATCTTATTGTAATAGGGGCATCAATAAAAGTTGTCAATTTTATGTTTCTTCTTTCTGCTATTATGCATCTAAAATAGCAAAGAATATGCAGGTGGATGGTTCAAGAAGCGTGTTGATTAAGCATTTCGTTATCTAATATTTCATTCGTACTCTCATACCATGCTTATGTTTAAATTCCTACTATATTGCATTCTAGTTATCTAGTTACACTTGCGCTCTACAAGCAGCTGCTTACAGTTGCACTAATTATGGTTATGGAAGGCCCCGGTATCACTGCACACGAATGAAAATCTATAATTACTCAACCGCCCGTGCCAGTGGAATCAACTGAATTAATATCCCATCTCCCAAGCAAAGAAAAGTAGCTGCAGTCCCCATCATAGCAGTCTCAGCACACGCCAAAAGACATAAGGAGAAACCGCACAGAAAGTGAACACAGCCATCTGTTCCCCGGCATTCGATATCATAATTCATCGTAAGCAATTGGAATATCGAAACATGATCAAAACGGATGAAACGAACCGCTCACGGTGTGCACAGAGCACTCAACTCTAGCTCCGGCAGCAATTCGGACTTGGAATATGAGGAAACTGCAACAAGGAACACTTTTAAGACATAGCCTTTAAGGGAGCAGCGATAGCTCAGTGGTTAGTGAACTGGACTACAAAGGACAAGGGGCAGGGATCGATCTAAACCGACGGCTTCCGAGTTCACCCTGCTTTAAATAGGTTACGGATTTTTTCTGGGAAAGTAAAGCGGCACGGGCGTAATGCCGACCACATTACCCCAAAATCATGTGCTGAAGGTCTGTAAAATTTATGGTCACTAACACCATGTTCCCTATACGCCACTTGGCGTGACAGGGCTCTTTACTTTTTAAAAAAAATTTAATGGTTCCTTCCGCCTATCCGCCACAATGACCGGAAGTTCACGCCCTCCCGAAAATGTTGATAGCCCAATTATTTAAAAATGTACAGCGCTTGATGATGTTAGTTACACTGGTTGGTTCTTCTGTGTAAGTTGTTACATTTATTTGCCAGTATCGTTTCGTGAGGACATTTTACAAGAATTGTCACAATTGTGATTGGTAGTCCCTTCGTCAATTTTGTAACAAAATAACAAACAAAAATTGAATATAGTTTAATCGTAGTTTATTTATTTAGCAAAGAACGTGTACACTAGCGTAAAGAGCGCTAATCATCATCCTCATTATTGAGTGCCGTCTCCGCATCGAAGGTTGGCTACCATGGAGCGCCATACCGCTCTGTCTTTTGCTCTGGTGGTGCAGTTTGTTATAGGTTGACTTGTCCATCTTTTGATGTTTCCCGTCTATGTTAGTTTTGTTCTTCCTCTATTACCCTGTATTTTATATTCCAATATTACTTTTATTAGGCTGTTGTGTCTTTTAACATTCCCCCTCAAATTTCATTTGTTTTGTTCTAATAGTGCTTACTAGTTCTTTTTTCATTTTTAGCTGTTTTGAAACTTCATAATTTGTTAAATTATCTTTCCATCCAATTCTACCTATTCTTCTATATATCGACATTTCAAAGGCTTCAACGGTTTCTCTGTTCTGTTTTCTTGTCTAATGTCCAATGTTTCTGCACCATACAGGTATATTGAGAAGATGTAACATTTTGCTATTCCCAGTTTTAGCCCTGGTGTTATTTGTTTTGATGTTAGTATACTTTTCATGGAATTAAAATTACATTTTGCAATTCCTATTCTTTTATTTAGAGAGCGCTAATATTGTTCATTTAATAAATAGCTACTTTAATTGCAATTGAAATAGTTACATTCTGCCTAGTTATGTGTGTGTGTGTGTGTGTGTGTGTGTGTGTGTGTGTGTGTGTGTGTGTGTGTGTGTGTGTGTGTGTGTGTGTGTGTGTGTGTGTGTGTGTGTGTGTGTGTGTGTGTGTGTGTGTGTGTGTGTGTGTGTGTGTGTGTGTGTGTGTGTGTGTGTGTGTGTGTGTGTGTGTGTGTGGAGGCGAAGGCGCGCTTCACAGCAGAAGAGCTGCAAATTGTCAGTGACTCACAGCTGATGGTTTGCGCCAGGATCGGTGAACCAGAACCATCCAGACCATGCTCCACCTCTCCGCGGTGCCTCCAGTAAACGACTAACCTGTCTAGTCTAGCCAATCAAGTAGGGATCGAGGAGGAAAGACAACCGGTACTCAAAAATGTCGTGCTGGAGTCGGATGTGTTGGGCCGAAAGGCGCAAATATCACAGTTATACTGCAAACCACAACACAACGCAGACACCGTCCACTTAACTCTATCTCCGGCAGCAAGCCAGACTTAGAATATGAGGAAACTGCAACAAGGAACACTTTTAAGACATAGCTTTAAGAGAGCCGCGATAGCTCTTATCCGTCCTTTTAAGGGCATATGACGAAAAGGTGTAATCCTTTAGTCATCGGGCGAACACAAGCAAGCATATGTGTGTGTGTGCTGTGCTGTGGTGTGTGTGTTGTGTATGTGTGTGTGTGTTGCGTGTGTATGTGTGTACAAGCTCCTCTTGCATTGGGGGTTTTGCCAACTTCTTGGCGTGGCATGGCTCGTTCAACCTCTGACTAAGTCTTCTATGGTGTATTAGACCGCAGTTGCCACCCAAATTGGAATTAAATTAATTATTAATTTAAATTGGATAATTGGAATTATTTTTTATTGCACGATTTTTTGGTTCTCTTTAAGTTTGACTTGACTGTCTCTTGTGATTTGACTTGACTGTCTTGAGATTGTGAATGACTTTCTCTTGAGATTGTGAATGACTTTCTCTTGAGATTGTGAATGACTTTCTCTTGAGATTGTGAATGACTTTCTCTTGAGATTGTGAATGACTTTCTCTCGAGATTGTGAATGACTTTCTTTTGAGATTGATAATGACTTTCTCTTGAGATTGTGAATGGGTTTCTCTTGAGTTTGTGAATGACTTTCTCTTGAGGTTGTAAATGGGTTTCTCTTGAGGTTGTAAATGGGTTTCTCTTGAGAATGTGAATGACTTTCTCTTGAGATTGTGAATGGGTTTCTCTTGAGTTTGTGAATGACTTTCTCTTGAGGTTGTAAATGGGTTTCTCTTGAGGTTGTAAATGGGTTTCTCTTGAGAATGTGAATGACTTTTTCTTGAGGTTATGAATGGGTTTCTCTTGAGATTGTGAATGGCTTTCTCTTGTGGCATGATATATATTGTGTTAGAATGTTGGCAGAAAATGTGCATGCAGAAAATTACAAGCAAATCCATGCACCTTTGATACTTTATGTCTTATCTTTATCTTACAGAAGCTTCATGACTATAGGGTATCACCTGTAGCACATGTTGTCCCCTATCGAACGAGAGGATTCCATTGGAATCCCCATACAGGAGACAAATAATAATAAATGAATATTATTATAGAGGGCAAGACTAACATGGACGAGTAACATTAAAAGATGGACAAATCAGCCTATAACAACCTGCACCATCAAAGCAAGAGACAGAGCAGAATGGCGCTCCATGGTAGCCAACATTCGTTGCGGAGACGGCACTCGATGATGATGATTATAGAGGGAAACTTCCGAGGCAATAATTCAGCAAATCTTAGGAGAAAGATGTATGTTTTACAGCACTCAGAAAAAATGACAAATAAACAACAACAGAAACAAACAAAGAACAATATATAGTCCGAAGCAGGATCGAACCCGTTCTCCTTGCCACGAGAAGCCGAACGATAGGGAACACTGCCACGCAGAATCCCCATACATGTTGTTGTCGTGTATTCTAAAATGGTGGCGACCCATGATTATACAAAGGAATTACTAGGGAGGTTTTCTGTATGGATTTAATTATCTGGGAACAATATTAACCTCAGATGGTAGATGTAAAACGGAGGTGACATGCAGAATAGTTCAGACAAATGCAGCTTTCCAAAGACGAAGAAGTTATTGTGCTATACATTTTGGACAATAGAAACAAGAAAAAGAGTACTTAAATGGAATGTAGAGTCAGTCTTAACATACAATGAAACAACAGACAGGAAAATCACTTTGAGGCTGAAGAAATGTGGTTCTACAAAAGAATGTTGAGATTACCATGGACATCCAAGAAGAGTAACGAAAACGTTCTGAAAGAGGCCAAAGCAAAAAGAGAGCTAATTTCCAATATTAGGAAGAAATGATTATTATTTTTTGACCATGCATTGAGAAGGGAAGAGCTAGAATATATTGTAACAAACTGGAAAATTGAGAGACAAAGAGATAGAGGCCAGCGAAGAAATAAGATACCAGGCAATTTAAAAAAAAGGTTTGGCAGAAGGTCAACAACAGAAATTATTAATAATTGTCGAGATCGAAAGTTGTGGAGAGACATGATCACCTACGCCAGCAGACATGGCACTTGATGATGATGATGAATAGATTATGCAAAAGTTTTCGAAAACTTGCAGTTTAAATAATGTATATAATATGTGAAAGTGATAACCTGCTTCGTAGAAGACATGGACTCAATACTTACATTAATGTCAAGTTTTCTGGATTAAACGATGATGGTGAGATGTTAAAAGAGAAATCTGCAGCAGAAGTAAAACGAGAAGACAGAGCTACTTTTTAATCTAATCCACTGTTTCTTCAGTCTACACATGGGATGATTTAAAATAAAAATATTAAAATATTAGATTTATACATTAATGATAAACCAAGTCTACACATTATAGAAATATAATTAGAACATACAATATGTAGATGATGCTGTTTTACTGCCAGGAAGAATGGAACAAATAATTACAGAAATCTGCAACAAAAGCAGAGATTCTGGACTTCAAATAAATATTAATAGACATATTTATGCCAATGAAAGAAAAATGTAGCGCATAATATGCCTGGCAATATAAAAATAGAGAATATTGAAAGAGTTAAAGAATGTTAACTGCCTGAAAGATAAAATGGAGAATTACGATATTCTTCAGACAAAGAGAATAACACTCCTGCTCTGACATCTAGACATACGCTCCATGATCCATAGCATTATTGAGAATAGAACAATGTTATATTAATTGAATTATTTTGTGTGGAGCTGAAATGACACGGTAAGACATCAGACAGTAAAAGAAGAAGGAGAAAACTGATTCAACTCGGAATGTGCATTAATAGAACTTCTTTTCTTCCGCATTTGCCTTTCAACGTCGAGGGGAGATATAATTTGCGGTCTTGTGTTTTTCTGTTTGCCTCTGCTGCTATGTTTCCTAGTGCTTCTAATATTCTGTCAATCCATATTTTTCGTGGTCGGCCCTTGGGTATGGTGTTCACGCACATTTATTTAAAGCTCGTTATGTTGTGTTTTCATCACTCTGCCTTGTCACGTGGTCAAACAATTATATCTGTTATTTCTCGATATATTCTATGGCGGGGGTTATTCCTAGCGTTTTTTGCCCAGTTATTCATTTCTGATATTGTCTCTCAAGCTGTTTCCTGTCATTCGTCTA
Source organism: Megaustenia siamemsis (assembly GCA_032433765.1). NCBI lineage: Eukaryota > Metazoa > Mollusca > Gastropoda > Stylommatophora > Ariophantidae > Megaustenia > Megaustenia siamemsis. The sequence continues at coordinate 22,876,876 of JAVIAB010000125.1, forward strand.
ACACACTTCAACTCAGCAGAAATTATTTTTCTTGTTCTTGCATCCAAGGTCCAAGTAAGTTAACGTTGGGACTAAGATTGTAGTGTCCAAATTTAGGGAATCTATAGAACAAAGAGAAGAAATGCATGCATTGAGAAGAAGATAAAAATAATGAAGTTTCGAAGCCGCTCAAAGTGATAATAGAACAGTTAAATACAGTTAGAAAAAAAGACAAAATATTTAATATTAGGGAAGCCGCGGTAGCTCAGTGGTTAGAGAACGGGTCTACTACGGGTCGAGAAGAGATCGGGTTCGATTCTGGTCAGCGGTTGCTAGGTTCCCCAGCCTTTAATCTGGGTATCTGATTTTTCTGGGAAAGTAGGGCGGCATTGCGTTCTATCGACCACATCACCTATACAATTTATTGTGGGTCATTGAAAAAATATGGACACTAATGTCATATTCCCCATATGGTTTAAGTGCAAGTGTACAAAAGACCCCTTACTTTTACTTTATAAAAAGTTGATATAAAAAAAATAAAGTGCCCCCGTCACGCCATTGGCGCATAGGGAATATAGTGTTAGTGACCATAAATTGTACGGACTTTCAGCACATGATTTTTGGAGTAATGTGGTCGGTATTACGCCCGTGCCGCTTTACTTTCCCACAAAAAAAATCCGGTACCCATTAAAGGTGGGTGAACCGGAAGCCTTTGGTTGTGATCGAACCCTACCTCTTGTCCTTTGTAGTCCAGTTCACTAACCACTGAGCTATTGCGGCTCCCTAAAAGTTGATATACTAGAGACGTATGAAGATTGCGCATTTTGAACATGGCAATCGTAGTTTAGGCATGTTTCTAATTCAAGTCATCTAAGAAATAAGAGAATGTAACCATGGAGAAGACCCTTACATGGACACTAATGATACAGACATGCTTCTAGTTCAAGCCGCCCAATAAAGAAATGAAAGCGACATCACTAAATTGTTTGTCTTTTCCGGGAGTGGTACGATTCTACCTCTATTGCTATAAACGTTTATTATACAAATTGCGTTGTCTCATAAAAAATGATTGTAAGAGAAGACAGGACAAGCACAGTCTGAAGCGAGCGGTTATGATAAAAACAAATGGACCCAGGAACCAATCATAGAGTGTGTTTGACAACGTAGCGAAATATGGTTACATGAAGAGCTACTATATACGAGGTTACGTCACTGGACGGAAGTACGCAAATAATTAGACTTCAGTCCGACAGCGAATGGACTAAAACGGATAGCAACTCATAGTTAACTGATTACGCCAAGATCAGTGAGTCATAGCTGACCGAGATGCGACTCCATATTCCAAAAGTGTCTTTGGACACCGGCCGAACAACCATTCCGGAAGAGCGAATAGAGAGCGAAGTGAGAAGAAGACCCGGTACCCAATAATGACTTGCGAAGTTGCCCAACGGCGCACATATTTAATAATGTTGCTGTAAGCTACGACACAACAAAACTACGCCCAATTAAAACTCCTTTTATGGATCAACAGCAAAGGTAAGTCATCGTCAGGCAAACGACGACAACGAAGAAGAAGAAAAAGAAGAAGAAGAAAAAATAAAAGAAGAGGGAAAAAAAGCAGAAGAAGAAAAATAAAAGAATAAGAGGAAGAAAAAAGTAGAAGAAGAAAAATAAAAGAATAATAAGAAGAAATAAGTAGAAGAAGAAAAATAAAAGAATAATAAGAAGAAATAAGTAGAAGAAGAAAAATAAAAGAATAATAAGAAGAAAAAAGTAGAAGAAGAAAAATAAAAGAATAATAAGAAGAAATAAGTAGAAGAAGAAAAATAAAAGAATAAGAAGAAGAAAAAAGTAGAAGAAGAAAAATAAAAGAATAATAAGAAGAAATAAGTAGAAGAAGAAAAATAAAAGAATAAGAAGAAGAAAAAAGTAGAAGAAGAAAAATAAAAGAGGAAGAAGAAGAAAAAATAGAAGAAGAAAAATAAAAGAGGAAGAAGAAGAAAAAAGTAGAAGAAGAAAAATAAAAGAAGAGGAAGAAGAAAAAAAGTAGAAGAAGAAAAATAAAAGAAGAGGAAGAAGAAAAAAAGTAGAAGAAGAAAATAAAAGAAGAAGAAGAAAAAAAAAGTAGAAGAAGAAAAAATAAAAGAAGAAGAAGAGGAAGAAAAAAAGAAGAAGAGGAAAAATAACAAGAAGAAGAAAGTATTGCATTTGTAACATGACAAAATACATCAGTAAAACCCAACAACAGTCCGAGCTTATTCACGATTTGCTATCGAGTCTTTATTTTAAATGTACGACTTTAACAACCACATCCAGGGCACCATGTTTAATACAAAGAACCGAGCATGTATTTTGCAATGAGTTTGTCACAAAAACAAAACATTCCAACACAGTAAGCAGAGCAGAATAAAGTGCAGTAAAGAAGGAAAATGTTCTGTGTACGTTAGAATGAATAAATTGGGATGAGATATCCATTAAATCGGCGCACCGGCCGAAGTGTAGATTTCATTTGATAAAACGAGGGGGTATACACGACAACCCTGCAGTTGAGTCAGTGTCAGCCACAGAAGTCAAGGCCGTTGAAATAATGAGTCATAGCGAATTTTCATTTAAATACAAACATGAAAGAGGAGGGGGGAAAACATATAAGGGGGTATGAGTCGTGCTGAGAAAATTATAACAGAAAAATAAAACACACGTTACGATGGAAAAGTATTTATACAAATACAGAATACATAGAAATATGACACTCCTCGCAAAGCTTATGTTATCAATGGATATTTACTGTAAGCAGGGGCGTAGCGATAGAAATTGAGTGAGGAGGCGGTTTTGTCCTAGATAACAGGCAATTATGTAGCAAAATGCTTAGTTTTAGTTTTGGATGACGCTTAGTTACAGCTGAGGGGATTCCCCTATTAAATAATATGGGATATCAAACCTTTGTGATGGATTCTTACTGAGCTGAGAGCGATCAGCAACCCACACCTGACTGAGTGCGATCAGCAACACACACCTGACTGAGTGCGATCAGCAACCCACACCTGACTGAGTGCGATCAGCAACACACACCTGACTGAGTGTGATCAGCAACACACACCTGATTGAGTGCGATCAGCAACACACACCTGATTGAGTGCGATCAGCAACACACACCTGACTGAGTGCGATCAGCAACACACACATGACTGAGTACGATCAGCAACACACACCTGACTGAGTGCGATCAGCAACCCACACCTGACTGAGTGCGCCAAGATCAGCAAACAACAAAGCTAGCCAAGACCCTACTCCACCTCCCAGCTGTGCGCCAGGAAAAAAAGACTATCCAGTCTGGTCAGGTGAGAAGAGATCGAAGAGGGAAGGCAACCCGGCACACAAAAATGTCGTGTTGAAGTCGGATGTGTTGGGCCGAAAGGAGGAAATAAACTAAAACACAACGTCCCTATTGCCACTTAACGTCCTTTTAAGCGCCGTTGACGAAGAGGGATATCCATTCCTTTAATAGTCATTGTGTGAACGTAAGAAAGAAAGAAAGAAATAGAAAGTGAAAGAAAGAAGAAAATTAAAAAAAAACATTATAAGATGGTAGTAAAATGTGGCTGAAGTGATAAATAATTGAGCGCAAAAAAAAAAAAATAAAAAACAAAGATGCCAAAATAAGCATCCGCCCTGGCTGCCTAGTGCTCTTCGTTCACTGCTAAAAACATCATCGAAAGAATTGGTGGACGTGATAGTTAAAAAATTAAATAAAAATAAAGCTCTCAGCCTAACTGGGACGAAGATTAAAGTAATATATAGCTTAGGGGAAAAAAAACCCCGTAATTTCCTGAACTAAAATATCATAAGTTCATAGAAAAATCATGAAAGCAAACATTTTAATATGAGTTTCTGGGAATTCAGAATTGAAAACATCACATGGAGATTTATTAGCTCCGATGTAGAGAAAAGTATTAGGTGAAAGAATACACAAACGATTAGGTGAGTAAAAAAATTAAATACATCCTACACACAAGAGACACTGTCAGTGATAGAGAAGGATTCTTACATGCAACGTTGAACTAAAATTGCACGAAAACAAGGGCAAGAAGAAAAGAAATGGGAATAACATGTATATTTAATTTTCAATGAGTGCCGTCTCCGCATCGAAAGTTGGCTAGGATAGTTTATACAGAGAGTTTGTTATGAACATATCTCTGCTGTCTTTTTCTGATTTATGATTACAATATTAGGTAAAGAGATTATTTATAAACATCTTCATCTTCTTCTTCTTCTACCTTTCAGCTCCCTGTGGAGCATAGGTCTTCAACAAACACTTTCCAAGTCGTTCTGTTTTTTTGCCATTCTTTTAAGATCATTCCATGTCTTCCCCATCATCTTCATCTCTGCTTCTATCTGTATTCTCCAAGAATTCCTTGGTCTTCCTCTTTGTCTTTTCCCCTGTGGATTCCAAAAAAGGGCCTGTTGTATAATACTCTCATTTGGCTTACGCAGTGTGTGTCCTATCAGCGCCATCGTCTTCGCTGTATCTCTTTATCCACTGGTATTTGACTGGTACATTTCCATAATTCTATGTTAGTGACTTTATCTTGCCATTTCCATCCTTTTATTCTGCGTAAACATCCATTAATGAAAGTCTGTATCTTTATGATTGTCAATTTTGTTTGTTCTCCATGTTTCACAGCCATATAAAAGGACCGACTTAACAATGGAGTTGAAAATATTTATTTTTGTATTTAACCTAATTTCTTTGGACTTCCATATGTTTCCCAGTGTAACGAAAGCTCCTCTTGCTTTTGATATCCTTATTTTGGTATCATTTTCGGTTCCTCCCTCTTTATCTATATTACTGCCCAGAGATATGTAAGATTGTACATCTAGTAGAGGTATTTCTCCTAATTTTATTTGGTTATTGCCAACTGCATTAATTCTCATAATGTTGTCTTATCTCTATTAATTTTCAGTCCTAGCTGTTATGATCTCTCATCAAGTATGCTCAATTTATCCTGCATCTGTTGATGGCTGTGTGATAGGAGAGTTATGTCATCAGCAAAATATAAATTACCAAGTTGCTTGGCCAGTGACCACTGAATTCCATTTCTGTTGTTTTGAGTTATTTTCATAATCTAATCTATGGTCAGTAGAAAGAGAAATGGAGACAGGAGGCATCCCTGATTTACTCCTGTTCTTATTTCAAATGCTTCTGTAAGCTGTCCTTCATGCACCACACTACATTTAATGAGTAGCATGACAATGGAGATGATGGCAGTGACCAAGGCATTCAAATGGTTAGAGCCACAAGACTACACCCACGCATGTATACTGAGTGATTCGATGAGCATGATAAAAAAATGTGGAGGCGGGCTTTGTACGCATGCAGTGAGTAGGGTCATTGCAGAAGTCCAAAATACGTAAGGTCACCTTTGTCTATGTCCCTGGACATGCGGGAGTACGGGGAAATGAAAGAGCGAACAGGTTGACTAGCTGCGCTGTCGTTGAGGACGGGCAACCAATGGATCGGGCGGACATTATCAATGCCCTCCGAGATGTGGGAAGAGCACAGGACTTCGACAAACACAGATCCACATCACTTCTTCGGACGATGGAAATGGGAGTTTAGGTGGGCACAGCCAGAAATGAGAAACTTAGTGGCCGTGTAAGAAGACTTATCAACCAACATAGAACTGGAGTCGTCAGTCGCTGGACACTGAGGGAATTGCTGAGGAGAGGATCTTAGCACCTATGGACATGTTTGGAGTGCAATGATGATGGCCCGAAAATAAATCAAGTAACTCAAATATATACGTTTCATTCCTTCATACATTGTTTTTATCAGGTTAATAAACTTTACGGGGATTCCGTGATGACTCAGCAACTTCCAAAGCATTCCTCTGTCTAAACTAAACTATGCCTTTTCGTAATCTATGTATTTATGAACATGTCCATCAATAAAAACAGTGGCCAATATATACATATATATATATAAAATGTGAAGGCTCTCGTCAGCTCCAGTGCTGAAAGCTGAAAGCAACTCATAGCTGACTGCTTGCGTCAGGATCAGTGAACCAAAAACTATGTAGATTCTACTCCACTGTTCGCGGTACCCATAGGAACAGAATAATTAGTCTACTCCGACTAAGTGAGTAGGGATCGAGGGGGAAGGTAATGCGGTATTCAAAAACGCAGTGCTGAAGTCGGATATGATGGGTCCAGAGAGGCAAATATCCCAGTTTTGCATTTGCGCCCACATAACGTCCTTTTAATGGCAGTTGAAGATGTTTATTTACTCTTTAATTAGTCAACTAATCAATGCTATAAAGAAAAACATGTAAGAAAATATAAAACGAACACACAAAATGAAAGGGGAAATAACATAACAAAGTACGAGGAACATGTTAATGATTATGTCCCGGAAGTGTTCGTAAATAATAAGAAACGTGTACAGTGTCTTAAACAGATAGGCTCTAGACTTTGATGAAAGAGAAAAAGACTGATAAGCAACGTATAATAAAAATCAAACAGAATTGATAAAATATAAAAGGAGAACTTTATTAATGCAAAGGGAAGGGTTGGTCTGGTATGATTTCTTGCATGCATGCTTGTTTAATTGCAGCGCAGGGATTTATTACAGACATGAAGGAAATACCAGGGGTAAACATCAACAGAAATATAATTAACACTTTAAGATATGCATATGATGCTGTATTACTGGCATAAAGCCCAGAACAGAAACGACAATTTAGTTAAATAAATCGGCAATAAAAGCAAGAGAATATGGACTTGAAATAAATATTAAGTAGACTAGCATCAGAGATAACTCTCACAACGTTCAAGTCAGGACCAATATACACAACGTTCAAGTCAGGACCAATATATGTGGAAAGTAATCACGAGAAGTCAAAAAGTATTATTGAGTGAGATGTACAATGTCACGAACATCGAGCTGTGGAAAATGCCAGTCACTGAAAAAAAAAAACTAAAGTACAGGGGAACTAAACTAAAACAAGCAAACAAATTAATAGCTTCAAACTGACAAAAAGGGGAAAGAACTGAAGAAAAATGATATGGTTACAACTATATGGTTACAGCCATATGGTGATAAAAAATAAAATAAACGGTCAGACGATGAGACCTCTACAATTAGTCTTTGCTGTTGCATTAGACAATACACGCCAACAAACTAAAAAGTTTAAATAAAGGTAACATTAAAACTAACTATGTAAGAAGAAGAAGGAGAAGAACGTTACAATTGTAAAATGCATAAACAAAAAACAAATCTTTTAACCAGGCTCTAAGTACATCTTGGCCACTGACTTCCGTAATTGTTCCCGCAATTTGTAGAGCTTTGTCGTGTATTTTGAGGTGGATTTGTTGTGTTTACCACACATGATTTGTTTGCGATACCCAATAAAGGCTTTTGTCGAAACGTTGGAGTCTGTCTTGACTTTCTGTTAGTCTAGATGCTCAAAACCATTGTATGATTACTTTATATGGTAGTCTAGCTGCTCAAAACCATTGTATGATTACTTTATATGGTAGTCTAGCTGCTCAAAACCATTGTATGATTACTTTATATGGTAGTCTAGCTGTTCAAAACCATTGTATGATTACTTTATATGGTAGTCTAGCTGCTCAAAAACATTGTATGATTACTTTTTATGGTAGTATAGCTGCTCAAAACCATTGTATGTTACATTGTATGTTTTCTGCTGCTATACTGATGGTCCAGCGTAGTGTTTCATATTTTAAAGAAATATTTGGTATCTGCGAAAACATAACTGTCGTAAGTAGTTCGACCATCAGAAGAAAATGTCGGAACGTTTGTGCTGTCATTAGCAGCGTTAAGTTGTCCACATGCTCCTGCTATGCTGGCCCATCACCTTTGAATTGAGCAGAAACATAAGTAAAAAATTAAAGTACCCCCGTCACGCCAAGTGACGTATAGGGAAATATGGTGTTAGTGACCCTATATTTTACAGACCTTCAGCACATGATTATTGGGGTAATGTGGTCGGTATTACGCCCGTGCTGCTTTACTTTCCCAGAAAAAATTCCGGTACCCATTTAAGGCTGGGTGAACCCGGAAGCCGTCGGTTGGGATCGAACCCTACCCCTTGTCCTTTGTAGTCCAGTTCACTAACCACTGAGCTATCGCGGCTCCTGAGCAGAAACATACACATTAAATAAGATAACAGAAAAGAGCATTAGAGTCTTAGAAATATAGATTAATAGAACACGCTGAGGAGTTTGTTTCTGGAGGAAAACAAGACGAATAAGTTGAAGCACCTAGAAATGAAGAACGATCTATTAAAATAAAATCAGAGAAAGAGATACATTATTTAGGGCACATAAAGTGACATGATAACATACTGTGTTTTATCTTAGAAGAAAAATTGAACTGTAAATGAGGCAGTGACAGGCAAAGTCTGAAGTGGAGTGATAACATTAAGAGTTGACAGGAGAATCAGTCTCTTTGTTACAAGAGGGAGAGTACAAAGACGATCAACATTTCATGAGGAGGCTGTACACCTTAACGCGACTGCGTTTAAGTACAACTTTGCTGCGGTGACAGTCGGCACACAAACGTTCCGACATGTGTCTTCAGTTGATCAATCTGTCTCACAAGAGATGCGTTTTGTTTATTTATTTGATTTGTAATTTTGATATTCCTCTTCTACTTCTCCTTGTTCTGCTTCATGTTTACCTAGTTTTAACTTTACTTTATAGAATTTATCTAGTTTCTGTGTGTGTGTTTTGACTATATCGCAACAAAGGCCAGTTTTTAGGTCACAACTTTGTGTCGTCAACACATATCTTTAACCGTATAATTTGCTTGTACGTTATTTTCTGCTCTCTTTGTTGCTAATCTCGCAGCAACATCGCATATTTATGTCCATCCCCAGCCCCCCGCCCCCAGCTTAAGTTGGTATTTAATAAAATGTGAAAGAATTTATGAAAATACAACTAATAATAGATTTGTAAAGATCCACATTGTTACACAACTGCGGTATAACTGTTCTTGTTAGGGAATTCATAGGTTTGTTGTGCAAGAGATAAACAAACAATGAAATGAAACAGTTTATGTTCGATAACTCTGAAGGTGATACAATATAATTGTGTGGGTCTGCTATATGTGGTAAGAGTTAGAGACGGGTTTAACGCGAAGCAGATTGGTAATATTCTTCAATAACTTCTAACAGGAAAATGGGGCTGATGCTGTGACTACTGTTAAATAGGCTTCAAAGACACAATAAAATGAACAGTTATAGTTTCAGACACCAAATGTATAATTAGAAAGCCCAGAACAGAGCGCAAACCAGAAATTAGGAGTTAGCCTCTACACTTCAGCACAAGAGAGTGCCTATATAATAGAAATATTTTATAGAGAGTGTACTCAATCCCATCTTGTGCTATCAGTGCTAAACATGGTCGCCCATCATCACCATCAAGTACCATGCCTGCTGGCGTAGATGATCATGTCTCTCCACAACTTTCGATTTCGACAATTTATTATCATTTCTGTTGTTGACCTTCTGCCAAGACATTCTCTTAAGTTGTCTGGTATCTTTTCTCTTTGCTTCCCTCTGTCTCTTCGTCCCTCAATTTTTCCGGTTGTTACAATATATCCCAGTTGTCCCTTTCTCATTACGTGGCAAAAAATGATGATTGTTTCATTCTAATTTTGGAAATTAGCTCTCTTTTTGTTTTGGCCTCTTTCAGAACATTTTCATTACTCTTCTGAGCTGTCCATGGTATTCTCAACATTCTTCTATAAAACCACATTTCTACAGCCTCCAGTGATTTTCTTGTTTGCTGTCGCACATAAATAAACATACGATTAAAGGAAGCTTGTCGCCACAGAGATGAGATGTTTGAGAAAGTGTTTGGGGTGATCACAATGGGCAAAATCGGAAATGCTGCCGTAAAAATGAGACTGGACATTTAGCAAATTATAAACTACAAACGGGGACTACAAATGAAATGGTTTGCTCATGTGAAGAAAAAAATGGCAAAAGATTCAATAACATAGAAAGCATATATGAAACATATGACATATACGTTCAGACAAACCGTGTTCGATTCCCACTGGGAGCAGTGTAAGTTGTACGCGTGGTTGGAAAAAAAATATACCCCCTCGGTCGACCCAGCCGTTGGTAGAAATGGGTACCAGGGTATTACCCTGGGAAGGTGAGGAATGTCGCCTCGCATCGTGAGTTTCGATGCTTGAAGCGACACTATCCACAAATCTCCGAACATTTCTGGATAGGCGGCCGAGCACATATGGGTGGAAACTCGCGAGCAAAGACGCCGTCAAATCTCGAACTTTACCTTACCTTTACATATATGAAAGGACGAGATGGAAGAAGAGCTCATGGTAGACCCAGAATAAGGTGGACTAACAACATCCGAGAAACGCTACAATTACATCAACTGACAACATCCGAGAAACGCTACAACTACATCAACTGACAACACCCGAGAAACGCTACAACTACATCAACTGACATCCGAGAACCGCTACATCTACATCAACTAACAACATCCGAGAAACGCTATAACTACATCAACTGACAACATCCGAGAACCGCTACAACTACATAAACTGACAACATCCGAGAACCGCTACAACTACATAAACTGACAACATCCGAGAACCGCTACAATTACATAAACTGACAACATCCGAGAACCGCTACAATTACATAAACTGACAACATCCGAGAAACGCTACAACTACATCAACTGACAACATCCGAGAACCGCTACATCTACATCAACTGACAACATCCGAGAACCGCTACAACTACATCAACTGACAACATCTGAGAACCGCTACATCTACATCAACTGACAACATCCGAGAACCGCTACAACTACATCAACTGACAACATCCGAGAACCGCTACATCTACATCAACTGACAACATCCGAGAACCGCTACATCTACATCAACTGACAACATCCGAGAACCGCTACATCTACATCAACTGACAACATCCGAGAACCGCTATAACTACATCAGATGACAACATCCGAGAACCGCTACATCTACATCAACTGACAACATCCGAGAACCGCTACAACTACATCAACTGACAACATCCGAGAACCGCTACAACTACATCAACTGATAACATCCGAGAACCGCTATAACTACATCAACTGATAACATCCGAGAACCGCTATAACTACATCAACTGACAACATCCGAGAACCGCTACATCTACATCAACTGACAACATCCGAGAACCGCTACAACTACATCAACTGACAACATCCGAGAACCGCTACAACTACATCAACTGACAACATCCGAGAACCGCTACAACTACATCAACTGACAACATCCGAGAACCGCTACATCTACATCAACTGACAACATCCGAGAACCGCTACATCTACATCAACTGACAACATCCGAGAACCGCTATAGCTACATCAACTGATAACATCCAAGAACCGCTACAACTACATCAACTGATAACATCCGAGAACCGCTACAACTACATCAACTGATAAAGATTGAGGCTGCAAGAAAGGCTAGAACTTGAACTTTGTAGATTACTCGACACCCGAAGGGGAATATAAGGAAGTGAAGAGAGGGAGAGGAGAGAGGAGAGGACAGGAGAGAGATGAGAGGAGAGATAGCAGGAAAGGTGAGAGAAAGAGGAGAGAGGAGAGTGAGAGAGACAGAGGAGTGGAGGAGAGGAAAGGTGAGAGAGAGAGGAGAGAGAGGAGAGGATATGGGAGAGGAGTGGAAAGAGAAGAGGGGAGAGGAGAAAGATGAGAGGAGCGGAGAGAGGAAAGGTGAGAGAAAGGAGAGAGGAGAGAGAGAGGAGAGGACAGGAGAGAGGAGAGGAGAGAGGAGAAGAGAGAGAAGAGATGAGAGGAGAGAGGTAAAATGAGAGAGAGGAGAGAGAGATTGAGGAGAGTGGAGAGAGGAGAGAAGAGAGAGGAGAGGAGAGGGAAGAGAGGAAATGTGAGAGAGAGGAGCGAGAGATTGAGGAGAGTGGAGAGAGGAGAGGAGTGAGAGAGGAGAGGAGAGAGAGGAGAGGAGATGAGAAGAGAAGGAAGTGGAGAGAGGAGAGAGAGGAAAAGAGAGGAGATGAGAACAAATGTCCTCGGCATGGGTGAAGTCCTTATACAGAAACATCACACCTTTGAAAACTCGAAGGAATACGTTGTTCACGGCCTGTATGTGTTCTTAATAGCCGCTGAGCTGCCTTCAGACATAGCACTGTCAGAATGATTGCCATGCCAATGACGATGTGTTGAGGGCTGTCATAGATTGTACACAGAAAATCGACACATATGGAAATGAGGAGGCAGTATCGAGACTATAACAGTTTGAGTACAGCGCTAAACATTTAGGAATACGTAGTTATCAGACACGAGAATTGTACAATCAACGACCTACTGGGACCGTCGGTGTAAAATACCATTGGTCATCTGAAGAAAACAAGGAAACTATGGTTTTGCCCAGTACGCTGTGTTGTCGGCTCTAACAATGATAGCAAAAGAGACATATAATTGTGAAAGAACAGAGTGTGTAGTCCTGGTGAAAAGATAACAAAAAGAATAAAAATACATTTAAGAGACATAATCATATTTGAACATCCAGTTTGGCACCTGGTGATGATAATAAAGCATTTTTGAGATCAATGGAAGTCAACTGTCCTCGGTTTAGGCATCGCCATTTAAAGAAGTAAGCCTGAGGTCTGAAAGGGAAAACCCAAAACACCCTTGCTAGCGTGACGTTTTCAGCTATAGACACTGACATCTTTCTACCCACAACCGCTTCTGCTTGTAGAGCTGAAAACGTCGCTAGTTTTTTGGGGGGAAGGAGGGGGGGGGGGGGTTTCTAGGTCTTCCCTTTCAACCCTCAGTTCAATAGATGGCGATAGTTTAGATTTAGAAAACTCATAAACAAAAATATTCTAAACTTTTTCTCGTGTAACTCGAACTTCCAGAACGCCAACTGAATGTTGAAAAAAGCTAAAGAAACCAGAAGATGAGCAGAGCTCATTTAATTTCGTTACACAGTTTCCCCCGGAACAATCCTGACGATCAGCGTTACACTCATTGTTATTTTTTTATCCTGGAATGTTGGCATATCTTGAACAGATGTTCATCTGTTATTCTATCAGGGCCGTATAAACTCTTATCTGAAGTTTCTATATTTATCTCCCTGAACAAGTGATACCTACTTTTTTGTTGAGATTTGTACTGGCAGTATAGATTACCACCTGGTCTTTTCCATCAAGGTTGGAGTTGAATTACATTTCTAGTCTAGTGCCCTGAATTCTGTTTCCCCTTTACTGTGGTATATATATGTTTTTTTTTTTAATTTTTTTTTTTTTTTTTTTTTTTTTTTTTTCTTTTATAAAACTGATCTTCATTTAGTTGTTTTTTTTTATGTCTTTGTCAACTTATCAGTTTTCGTTACCAGGAGTGTTGAAGGTTAGTTCTAACGTTTATGCTCTTCTGTGTGATACAGGGGTTCATTCTGTCACGTATATATATATATATATATATATATATATATATATATATATACATGCTGTTCCATGTGGTACAAGTGTTCAATGTACCACGTTTATATTGTTCCGTGTGGTAGAAGGGTACGTTCTGTCACGCCTTTGCTTTTCGGTGTGGTACAAGGGTACGTTCTGCCACGCCTATGCTGTTTGGTTTGGTACAAGGGTTTGTTCTGCCACGCCAATGCTGTTTGGTGTGGTACAAGGGTAAGTTATGCCATGCCTATGCTGTTTGCTGTGGTACAAGGGTTTATTCTGCCACGCCTATGCTGTTTGGTGTGGTACAAGGGTTTATTCTGCCACGCCTATGCTGTTTGGTGTGGTACAATGGTTTGTTTTGCCACGCCTATGCTGTTTGGTGTGGTACAAGGGTACGTTCTGCCACGCCTATGCTGTTTGAAATGGTAAAAGGGTACGTTCTGCCACGCCTATGCTGTTTGGAATGGTATAAGGGTACGTTCTGCCACGCCTATGCAGTTTGTTGTGGTACGGGGGTACGTTCTGCCACGCCTATGCTGTTTGCTGTGGTACAAGGGTACGATCTGCCACGCCTATGCTGTTTGGAATGGTACAAGGGTACGTTCTGCCACGCCTATGCTGTTTGTTGTGGTACAAGGGTACTTTCTGTCACGCCTGTGCTGTTTGTTGTGGTATAAGGGTACGTTCTGCTACGCCTATGCTGTTTGGAATGGTACAAGGGTTTGTTCTGCCACGCCAATGCTGTTTGGTGTGGTACAAGGGTAAGTTATGCCATGCCTATGCTGTTTGCTGTGGTACAAGGGTTTATTCTGCCACGCCTATGCTGTTTGGTGTGGTACAATGGTTTATTCTGCCACGCCTATGCTGTTTGTTGTGGTACAAGGGTACGTTCTGCCACGCCTATGCTGTTTGAAATGGTACAAGGGTACGTTCTGCCACGCCTATGCTGTTTGGAATGGTATAAGGGTACGTTCTGCCACGCCTATGCAGTTTGTTGTGGTACGGGGGTACGTTCTGCCACGCCTATGCTGTTTGCTGTGGTACAAGGGTACGATCTGCCACGCCTATGCTGTTTGGAATGGTACAAGGGTACGTTCTGCCACGCCTATGCTGTTTGTTGTGGTACAAGGGTACTTTCTGTCACGCCTGTGCTGTTTGTTGTGGTATAAGGGTACGTTCTGCTACGCCTATGCTGTTTGGAATGGTACAAGGATACGTTCTGCCACGCCTATGCTGTTTTTTGTGGTACAAGGGTGCGTTCTGTCACGCCTATGCTGTTTGTTGTGGTACAAGGGTACGTTCTGTCACGCCTAGGCTGTTTGGTATGGTACAAGGGTACATTCTGTCACGCCTGTGCTGTTTGGTATGGTACAAGGGTACGTTCTGCCACGACTATGCTGTTTGGTATGGTACAAGGGTACGTTCTGCCACGTCTATGCTGTTTGGTGTGGTGCAAGGGTACGTTCTGCCACGTCTATGCTGTTTGGTATGGTACAAGGGTACGTTTTGCCACGACTATGCTGTTTGGTATGGTACAAGGGTACGTTCTGCCACGTCTATGCTGTTTGGTATGGTGCAAGGGTACGTTCTGCCACGTCTATGCTGTTTGGTGTGGTGCAAGGGTTCGTTCTGCCACATCTTTGACTTTCCGTGTTGTACAAATGCTCATTCTACCACGCTTATTTTGTTCCACTTACATGTTCTTCCTCTGCTGCGCTCTCTGGACGACTACTCCCCCTCGTCATCCTTCCTTAGAAAGTCGTTCAACTATTCTTTTTTAGGTGATTTACAGCAAGTGCGGTATCTGCACTTTCCGGCCCAAGTCTTGACGTCACTAAATCGTAGTGTCCTCCAAGATCTATTTCAGTTTGCGTTTCCCTTTGTTGAGCCTTATAGGCATTGTAGGCATTGTTTTAAACCTATGATTTGGTGCTTACCTAAACGGTGGACACGAACAAGACACCAGGTTCGTTCAAGAATCTTTACTTTTAAATTGGAGAGGGGGAATAATATTTGAATATGTCTACTACCTGGCGACTGTACTGGGTATACATCATTTGTTTTCAGTTCTTCAATCTGAGCACGGAAACGAATAGAGAAGTAATAAATTGATTGAACATACGCATGCATTGGATTGTCAAGACATTGTTATGTTTACTCATACGTCACGACTATGAAGATGTGGGTAGAGTTGCTTCTAACGAACTTGTGGGTAGAACACTACACTTTGATAATAAATAAATAGTGAAGGCTATCTGGGATTATATTTTGAGGTGTCAACCAATTAGTCGGTTGGTATGGGATTGCGAGATTTAGGAGTCAGATAAACACAATTAAAATGACGTGATTATTTTTTCCTTCCTCATTTGCCTTTCAGTCATGAGATTTGTTCTTTGTCTTTACCTCTGACGAAGTCCCTAGAGACTAGAAACTGAAATTTTCCGTGTTAATCCGTTTTTCCCAGGCAACCGTGTGCACAAGCGTCCCTCGCCGCACAGGCAGATAACTCAGTCTTCGGAGGTTTCATATTCATATTCATTCCGTCGATGAGTAATTGATGTTTGAAGACGGGCCTCGCTGGACCAGGAGTGGTTGCCCCAGATAGAAATCATAAATAAAAATCCTAACTGGTGCAGCCGGGATTTGAACCCAGAAGCTCTCTGTCTTCGAAGTCGGCGTCTTGCCTCGAGACCAACCAGTCCCTCGTGGGGAGATATAATTTGGGGTCTTTTGCTCTTCTCTTCGCATCTGCTGCTGTTATGTTTCCTAGTATTTCTAATATTCTAACAATTCATCTTTTCTTGGTCGGCCCTTCTGTCTGGTGTTCTCGCAACGTTTATTGAAGGTTTTGTTGTGTAAATGGAGGGACTGAAAATACGAATTAGAAATGTACGTAATCACCGAGCTGCAGAAACTTCGGCGAGTGTTATTTGTGTAATCAGTTGGATAAAACTAAGTACCTATGAGTCTGCTCAAAATACTCTGAAATGTCTTCTTAGCGTCCGTCCATTAAGTGGGCGTGCATGCGTTGTGTAGCTCATCACCATCATTAAGCATCGGGCCTGCTGGCATAGGTGATCATGTCTCTCCACAATTCTCGATCTCGACAGTTATTTATCATTTCTGTTGTTGACCTTCTGCCAAGCCATTCTCTTAAGCTGTCTGGTATCTTTTTGTCTTTGCTTTCCTCTATCTCTTCGTCCCTCAATTTTTCCAGTTGTTACAATATATTCCAGCTGTTCTCTTCTCATTACATCAAAAATGATGATTGTTTCTTCCTAATATTGGAAATTAGCTCTCTTTTTGCTTTGACCTCTTTCAGAACGTTTTCATTACTCTTCTTAGCTGTCCATGATATTCTGAACATTCTTCTGTAAAACCACATTTCTACAGACTCCAGTGATTTTCTTGTCTGTTGTAATATTGTCCTTGATTCACATCCATATGTTAAGACTGGCTCTACATAACATTTAAGAACTATTTTTCTTGTTTCTATTGTCAAAAATGGATTGGTGACGTGAATTGGTGTTGAAAAAAAAAACGCGCAACAAAACTCAAGGCGTAATTTATTTTCTAAACAAAATTACAATAACAATAGATAAATCCTGGAATAGTTTTTTTTATGTTCTGACAACATTCTATATTTACAGTTTTCAATGTTGATAAATAATTGATTCAACTGTTTTGTTATCCTTTGTACGCCTTCTTTATGATCTCAGACGTAAGTGCTATCTCTGTCTCGCATGTCTTTATTGGTGTTAACCCAATTGCTGGGAATATGAAAACAGTAGGGCTATCATTTGCAAATGGGTGTTTGTTTGTGAAACCTCCTTTATTAGGAATTGAGATTGGTAATGAATAATGGCTTATTTAATATAGGGAGTCTCAACGTGTACAAGATACTTGTGTTCAATGAAAATGTTTTGTTTGTCTCAACGTGTACAAGGTACTTGTGTTCAATGAAAATGTTTTGTTTGTCTCAACGTGTACAAGGTACTTGTGTTCAATGAAAATGTTGTGTTTGTCTCAACGTGTACAAGATACTTGTGTTCAATGAAAATGTTGTGTTTGTCTCAACGTGTACAAGATACTTGTGTTCAATGAAAATGTTGTGTTTGTCTCAACGTGTACAAGATACTTGTGTTCAATGAAAATGTTGTGTTTGTCTCAACGTGTACAAGATACTTGTGTTCAATGAAAATGTTTTGTTTGTCTCAACAGAAATGATATGTCCTTGATTCCGAACATCGCATGGGCTGAATGTGATCATGAATTCATAACTATGGCAGGTGTTACGACTAGTGAACTAAAGCTGATAAAGATCTTAATCGTGCCTCCGAGGAGTGGCTCTGAGAACAGATTTGTTCTCCTTCTTCTTATCAAACATCGTAAAGTCGGCGTGGATGTGCTGTATCGTTAGTTTAGCGTAAATCCGTGATGCATTTGTGTCGAGTGTTTGTATTATAATACTTATATACATATATATGACGTATAGGAAAATGCTTAGCTCAGAGGTTAGTGAACTGGACTACAAAGGACAAGATGTAGGGTTCGATCCCAACCGACGGTTTCCGGGTTCACCCAGCCTTAAATGGGTACCGGATTTTTTTTCTGGGAAAGTAAAGCGGCTTGGGCGTAATACCGACTACATTACCCCAAAAATCATGTGCCGAAGGTCTGTAAAATGTATGGTCACTAACACCCTATTCCCTATACGACACTTGGCGTGACGTGGGCTCTTTACTTCTTTACTTATTATAGTAAAAAATCGAGTGTCAGTTCCCATTTTTTTTACCAGCTGCACATTTTTGGGTAACCTGGTCAGCAATATGATAGTCCGTTTTATTTTTTTTTTTTTCAGAAAAGTTAGGTTCCTATTTAAGATTGGATGCATTAAAGAGGAAGAAAAACCGCTGATCGGGATCGACAAGACCCACATACATAAAAATAAATAAATAAAAAGACATGTACATCCTGAACACATTTCCAATTCCTCAGGTGTGAAAGTCCATTGGGATAGAAACATGCGGTGAAGCGAAGTAAATTAACAAGAACAAGGTACATATGAGTATCAATGAATAACTGAAACCAGCCTTCGTACTGATTAACCTGATATTTAGGATGATGGATGGGTGCATACTTTGGTGAAGTCTCTCACTTAAATAATATCATCCAGGTCGATGTACATCACGTGTAGTTTTGTCCGCCATTAAGTGTGTCGAGGTTCAAAAAGCTCGTAAAATGGCTTTCAATCAAACGAGTGTAGCTACATAGGTTGCATGTCGATGAAGAAAGCTCATGAAGATCGCCTTTTTTATGAAACAAATTTATTTCTTTTAAAATCATAATCTTCCTTTTTCTTCGTTTTCTCTTTCTTCTTTTTTCTGTCTTTTATTTATTCTCTTTATTCTTCTTCTCGTCGTCATCATCATCATCATCATCATTATCATCATCATCATCATCTCCTTCTCCTTCATCATCATCCTCATTACCATCATCATGATAATCTTCTTGTTATTATTATTTTTCTTCATAATCATCATCTTTTTTCTTCGTCATCATTATGATAATCATTTTCTTCTTCATCTTCGTAAACATCAACATCTTCTTATTCTTAATTATAACAAATATTAGCATCTTCTTAATAATAATAATAACCTTCTTTTTTCTTCTTGATCATCATTTCTTCTTCATCAGTATTATCAAAATGGTCTTCTTGATCATCGTCTTCCTCTTAATCGTCACCATCATCATCTTCTTCTCCTTCTTCATCGTCATATTTCCCTTCTTCTTCATCACCTTCTTTTTAATAATTATCTTTTTAGTCATCATCATTAGTTACTTCCTCTCCTTTTTACTCATCAACATCATCACCGCCTTCTTATTTCTCATCATCATAAACTTCCTCCTCATCATCATCATTTTCTTCTTCATTCGCCCGACGACAACACCTCTTCATCGTATGGACAGATAATAAAATAGCCTCATTACGTTGTGCCGTGGTATGCAGCAAATTGTGGTATCTGCACCTCTCGATCTGACTTCATATTTGCACGTTTGTGTATTAGATTGTCTTCTCGTTTCGATCTCTAATTCTTTGGTCCACTTGTTTGTCTATTTATAGGTGTACCTTTGGGAGGAAGGGAGCCGCGATAGCTCAGTGGTTAGTGAATTGGGCTACAAAGGACAAGAGATAGAGTTCGATCCCAAACGACGGCTTCCCGATTCACCCAGCCTTTAATGGGTACTGGGTTTTTTTCTGGGAAAGTAAAGCAACACGCGCGTAATACCGACCACATTACCCCAAAAATCATGTGCTGAAGGTCTGTAAAATGTATGGTCACTAACACCATATTCCCTATACGCCACTTGGCGTGACGATGCTCTTTTCTTTTACTTTGGGAGGTGGAGTAGTAGCTTCATTGACTCTCTGATACAAGCAGTCAGTTCTGGGTTGCCAATTACTCACATTTCATTGGCTTTTGTGTATGTAAGAATTCGTTTGTCATATGAAAACAATCTTAAATGAAACCAAATGGAGGTTATGACGCCTCACGGCAACAGAGAGCTGTCAGCGGCGACCCACAGCTGATGTCTTGGGCCAGGATCGGTGAACCAGACCCTACTCCGTCTCTTCGCGGTGCCTCCAAAAACAATCTAACCTACATAGTCCGGCCAAAAAAGAAGAAATAAAAGAGGGAAGACTAACCCGGCACTCAACAATAACATGCTGTAGTGCGATGTTTGGGCCGAAAGGCGCTTCACAATTATAAATATCACAGTTCTACTGCAAACTCTAATTGTAGCGATCCATGATTATACAAAGTTACGACGGTAGTTTTCCATTGCCTTCCGTCGATTTGTTTACGGTTGTCTTTTACAGAAGAATGTTGACAATTTGTTTACGGTTGTCTTTTACAGAAGAATGTTGACAATTTGTTTACGGTTGTCTTTTACAGAAGAATGTTGACAATTTGTTTACGGTTGTCTTTTACAGAAGAATGTTGACAATATGTTTACGGTTGTCTTTTACAGAAGAATGTTGACAATTTGTTTACGGTTGTCTTTTACAGAAGAATGTTGACAATTTGTTTACGGTTGTCTTTTACAGAAGAATGTTGACAATGCCATGGGCAGTCAAGAAGAGTAATGAAAACTTCCAGAAAGAGGCCAAATAAAAAAAGAAAGATAATTTCCAATATTAGGAAGAAACAATCGTAATTTTTTGGCCATGTAATGAGAAGGGAACAGCTGGAATATATTGTAACAACTGGGAAAATTGAGGGACGAAGAGATAGAGGGAAGCAAAGAGAAAAGATATCAGACAGCTTAAGAGAATGTCTTGGCGGAAGGTTAACAACAGAAATGATAAATAACTGTTGAGATCGAAAGTTGTGGAGAGACATGATCACCTACGCCAATAGACATGTATCTTGATGATGACTGCAAACTATAGCGTCATAAGGACGGATGACGTAGAGGGCAATCACTTCGTTTAGTAATCCTCTGGCGAACGACAGAAAAAAAAAAGAAACCAAATAGCTTTTGCCAAAGTAAATAACATTTGAAGGTCTGCTAAAATATAAAGAAAAATGAAAAAGACAGACCAAGAAGAAACGTACACTCGACGCTGTTGTGTTGATGTGAATCCTGATGAACAACGGAAAACGAACGTCAAGACTATCATCATTCAACTGTCTCCAGTCTTTCTGTGAAACATTCTTAGAATATTTTGGCAAGCAACAAAATCGGCAACTAAAAACTGTTCAGAAGGTGCAGCCGAGATGATGTGCGCTAGGTGAAAACAGACAGACAGTAGAGTTGGAGTAAATCAGATAGATGTTAAGAAACGATCCAGAAACAACCACACAAATGGATACCCTGCTGAGGAGTCGGGATGGAAAGTAAGATAGAAGCAGGCCAAGGATAACTTGGTAGAGGATAGTCACGTGGTCACATCTGAGAAGCTCTGGAGAATAATCACCACGGACAATGCAGGGTGGGACGTTCTGAGCAAGGTCACCACAAGCAGTGAAGAATGGGACGCTCTGAGAAAATAGAGATCATCACGGACAATGAAAAGTGTTGGATAGTCACATGGTCACATCTGGGACGCTCTTAGTAAGGTCACCACAAACAATGCAGTATGGGAAGTTTTGAGTAAGGTCACCACAAACAATGCAGGGTGGAATACCCTGAGAAAGATCACCACAGACAATGCAGGGTGGAACGCTCTGAGAAAGATCACCACAGACAATGCAGGGTGGAAAGCTCTGAGAAAGATCACCACAGACAATGCAGGGTGGAACGCACTGAGAAAGATCACCATAGACAATGCAGGGTGGAACGCTCTGAGAAAGATCACCATAGACAATGCGGGGTGGAATGCTCTCAGAAAGATCACCACAGACAATGCAGGGTGGATCGCACTGAGAAAGATCACCACAGACAATGCATGGTGGAACACTGTGAGAAAGATCACCACATAAAATAAAGGGTGGAGAAACGCTGTGAGAAAGATCACCACATACAATAGAGGGTGGAGAAACGCTGTTGTTGCAGCACAATACAGCAGGACAGGAACACAGTGTAGAAACAACTGTTTTCTTGTCGTTCTGCAGCCAGGAAATAGACAAAGTAGTGTGTTCTAGTTAGATGGTGGTAAGAGCCACACAAAACAATCCGATTTATCTCGTCATATAAGCTTCCTGCTAGTTCATAGATAACACTTACAACGAGAAACTATATTTTTAAAAAAAAACATAACACATGAAAATAATATTACATTTATTCTAATTAAAAAAAAAATCCAGTAGATCTGAATGGACCCAATCAGCCCGACCAGTATCTATGCTTCCTGTCCCAGCGTTAACATAGTCCCATAATCGGATGAACTGGTGGACCGAAGATCTCGTAAACAGCATTCAAGGAAGAAAATACATTCAGTCGAAACAAAATGCTACAGAACAATCCTTAAGATATCTTTGATAATGAAAAAGATCAATGGTGATATATTAAATGACTTAAATAGTTAAAAGAACTGGCTTATAAACACCATTCTACAGAATAAATTAAAATAACATGGCTAATTAAAAAAAAAACACAACAGGTAAGCTGGAAAGAACAATAATGGAAGGTATGGTTCCTGTGTGACGCATCAGGGCAGACCAAGAATAAGGTGGTTTCAAGGCGAGGCCTTAAACATGACAACAGAAGAAGTGGGAGATCTTGCTAGAGACAGAGGCTTTTTTTCTGACGGGCTATGGTGAATTCAACGATCTGAGAAGGACATGCGACCTGATGATGGTGGACATAAGAAGCAATGAAACTGAAAATAAAGAAATATTTCTCAAACACAATTCTAACGGCGTAAATGTAAATGTTTGGACACAGAGAAACAAATAACTTACTGAAAGTCATTCTGCAAGGGAAGAAAATTAGCGTAAATAGACAGAGGCAGACAAAGACTAAAATAGACGGACAACATTAAGTGGTGGATTTGAGAACTCATGACAGGAAGAGATAGACTCAAATAATGATGTCCCGCACCTGCCAGTCTCTGACACATTATGATGATGGCAGCAGCCTCGCATGTATAAGATACAGAAAGCTGCATCAGAGAATATTTTAAACAATTGTTTTCACTATTATTATATCTTGAAGAGACTCGGGAGATACCTTTCAATGAATAAGGAAACCTCGTTTTAACAGTGAAATGCTGAACTGGAAAATATCTGGCCTTGAAATTCGTGAACATGGCAACCATAAAAATTCAAGCCCGCTTAAAAATCCAGAGCTTTTCGTTTTCTTATCGTTCCCATTAGTGATAATTTGAAGCTCGCTGGCAGGTGTGGTGTGGAATCTTCTCCGAAAGCAATCCGAGTTTACACACACGATAAATAAACAAAGTTTGCGATGCTTTCAATCTTTAGTCTGTCGTAAACCCGGACATTGTTTACACTGTTGTAAATGTATTTATTCGAGTAGCGGAGCATTATGTGACGGAGAAAACAAGCAAACAGAGATAGTGATATGTCAGACCGGTAGTAATTAATCTTATTACCAGATGGTATGTTTTTGTTTGCACGTGTTAAATATCAGGAATTGACTTCAGGTATTTTAGTGCTTAAAAGAATATGAATGGCAAAAAGTAATTTTAATGCCAGGAAAAAATATACTAACATGAAAACAAATAACACCAGGGCTAAAACTCAGAAATAATAGCAAAACGTTATATATTTTCACCAATTCCTGTATGGTGCTGAAACATGGACATTAGACATGAAAATAGAGCAGAAAATTGCGACCTTTGCAATGTGAATTTATAGAAGAATAGATAGAATTGGATAGAATGAAAGAAAAGAAAAACGATGAAGTCTTAAAAGAACTAAAAATGAAAAGAGAACTACTAAATACAATTCAAACAACACAACTGAGATTTTTGGGCCATGTTAAAAGACACAACAGATGTTGTGTTAACAGCCTACTAAAAGTATTCTTGGAAGGGAAAATATAAGGTAAAAGATGCAGAGGCAGACCAAGACTAGCGTGGACGAGTAACATCAAAAGATGGACAAGTCAGCCTATAACAATCTGTATCATCAATGCAAGAGACTGAGCGGAATGGCGCTCCATGATAGCCAACCTTTGATGAGGAATCGGTATTCAATGACAAAGATGATTTTAGTGTTTAATGTGTCACATACATCATTGTTGTCATCATTATGGTATGGTACTGTGTGATGTCTGCAATGAGAAAGATGAGAATTGGCCAATGGAATGTTATTGTCTGTTGCGTTAAATACAATGTATGGTTAATTCTATGTTATTGTGTCCCATTGTTAAATATGAGAATTGACCCGTGTTATGTTGTTGTGTATACAAGGTAAAAGAGGCAAACTAAGACTGGTAGCCAACCTGTTATGCGGAGACGGCACTCAATGATGATGATGTTATTGTGTGATATGTTGAAGCTAAAATATATAGTTCTTGATAAATAATTATGCTACAAGTCTATGTCAAAAGAGGCGAGGAAGAGAGTTCATCTGTGCTATATAGAGCCAATTCTGACCCAAGGGAGCGAATCATAGACAGTAAACAAACAAATGAAAAGATGACTAGAAGCCACAGAGATGGGATTTCTCAGAAGAATGTTGAAAGGTCCCAGGACAGCTGAAAAAACCAATGAGGACATTCTTAAAGAGGCCAACACAAAAAGGAAGTTCATAAGAAACGTTAGGAAAAAAAAACATTTTCCAGGCACGTCATGATAAGAGAAAGGTTAGGATACTTGGTTACAACTGGCAAAATGCAGGGAAAGAGAGATCACGGACGACAAAGAGAGAACATACAAGACAGCTTGGTGTCATGGCATGGAAAACAGTCAACAACAGAATTGATACGATGCACTGTGGAAAGAAGATTGTGGAAGGACGTGATCGTCTACGCCAACAGATAAAGTACATGATGATGATGATGATGATGATGAATATGCTTTTGAGTGGTGTATAAATATAATTGATGGTCGATTCTAAGCTGTTCATATCTCAAATATGAGAACTGACAGGTTATATGTCATTACTTACACGTGCTAATGATATAAATGTTAATCTGTGAGTATGTTAAATATAAGAATGGATTCGATGGTATGTCATTATATGTGTTAAAGATTAGAATAGGTCGATGGTATGTTATTATATGTGTTAAAGATTATAATAGGTCGATGGTATGTCATTATATGTGTTAAAGATTAGAATAGGTCGATGGTATGTCATTATATGTGTTAAAGATTAGAATAGGTCGATGGTATGTCATTATATGTGTTAAAGATTAGAATAGGTCGATGGTATGTCATTATATGTGTTAAAGATTAGAATAGGTCGATGGTATGTCATTATATGTGAACCTTAAAGATAAAACTGGTCCGTCCTATGTAATCGCAAACGTATGTTAAAGATGAGAGTTGCAAAGTTGTATTTTATTGAGCGCTTGTGTTAATGATTTAGTTTTAGCCTACGCCATGCTAATTTGTTATCGCGTGGGTGTGTTACTTATAAAAAGTATTTTGTGGTTGTTGCTACGGGTGACTACACCTGGTCGGGTGTAAATGTAGGTCATTGATGACAGTAGCAGAATGCAAGGAATGTCACTTTTGCTTTGTATGTATTTTTGTAGTTCAAATTGAGTTGGAGACAGAGAGAAATTGGAGAAATTATTTTGTCGTACTTCCAATTTTTAAGAAATTACGTTCATCCAACGAATACAAAAGCAAGTGACTTCATGAGAGAGTCTGGAATCCTACTCTGATTGAGTCTTGACGCAGAGAGAGAGAGAGAGAGAGAGAGAGAGAGAGAGAGAGAGAGAATTCTACTTTTACAGTATAGAGAGATCTAGGGGAGGATGACGCCATGAAGAAACCATCGGATTCAATTTGGAAAAATCGCCACCGTTTTTTTGTGGGATTGAACTCGGTAACTCCTTGTCAACAAGCTGATGTCTTACCTCAAGACCATCCCTCCTCCTCATCATCAAGTACCGGGCCTGCTGGCGTAGGTGATCATGTCTCTCCACAACTTTCGATCTCAGCAGCTATTTATCATTTCTGTTGTTGACCTTCTGCCAAACCATTCTCTTAATCTGTTTGGTATTTTTTCTCTTTGTTTCCCTCTATCTCTTCGTCCCTCAATTTTTCCAGTTGTTACAATATATTCCAGCTGTTCTCTTCTCATTACATGACCAAAAAATGATGAATGTTTCTTCCTAATATTGGAAATTAGCTCTCTTTTTGCTTTGGATTCTTTCAGAACATTTTAATTACTCTTCTTAGCTGTCCATGGTATTCTCAACATTCTTCTGTAAAACCACATTTCAACAGCCTCCAGTGATTTTCTTGTTTGTTGTCCTATTTTCCATGATTCACATCCATATGTTAAGACTGGCTCTACATAACATTTAAGAACTCTTTTTCTTGTTTCTATTGTCAAAAATGGATTGCATAGTATCTTCCTTATTTTTTGGAAAGCTGCTTTTGCCAGAGCCTTTCTGCATCTCACCTCTGTTGTATATCTACCATCTGAGGTTAACATTGTTCCCAAATATTTGAATTCATTTACCTGTTTTAATATAATAATCCCTCCTACTATAACAGTAAAGATCTCCTTTCCTCTTCTTGGCGTTCACCACTTGGCTTAGAAACGTGTCGATAATTTACGGCAACGCCGCGATATCTGCTGCTTTCGGCCCGGCACGTCCGTCTTTAGTATGGATGAGTAGATTTTGTTTAACAACTTCTGCTCGGACAGCGGCCATTTGTAGACTTCTCTTTTCGATTTTAGCTGTCAAGGGTTCTTTAACGTGCAGAAGTGCGCAGTGGACTTCCTGTTTTGTTGCCGTTTCAAGACAGGGCTAGACATCAGATCTCACTACTCAGATAGTGCTAGACATCGAATCTTACTATTCAAAGAGGGCTAGACATCGAATCTCACTACTCAGAGAGGGCTAGACATCGGATCTCACTACTCAGAGAGGGCTAGACATCGGATCTCACTACTCAGAGGGGACTAGATATCGGATCTCACTACTCAGAGAGGACTAGACATCGGATCTCACTACTCAGAGAGGACTAGACATCGGATCTCACTACTCAGAGAGGACTAGACATCGGATCTCACTACCCAGAGAGGACTAGACATCGGATCTCACTATCCAGAGGCCAGGAGAGGGTAAAGCCGCGAAGAAACAACGGATTCGATTTTTAAAAAATTTCTACCGCCTGTGTTTCGGATCGAACCCGTGACCTTCTTGTCTAGAGGCCGACGTCTTACCTCTATATCACCCAGCCGCCCCACTCCCCCGTCAGTATAGATCAACTTCCAATTTCACCACACTCTGTTTTATTTTTACTGTAGAAACTCTCTTCTTCTGCAATACAAACAAAATTCTATACCGTACAGATCATCATGTTAAAACGCACCGTCCTTCTTTCACATCCACACCTTTCTGGGGACCTGGGTGGTTCAGAGGTTAGCCTTTGGAAGGGGAAAGTCTCGGGTTCAATTCCACCATTTGGATTTTTTTTTTTTTAATCAATAAAAATTGACTACTTGGTTTCTGCTCTGCTTTACCTCCCTTGGTGTCTGGGTAGAGACTCGATGTTAACCTCTCTGAAAACTGTAATTTAAAAAAGGATGTTTCGTGTGCACTCGAGCGCGTAAAAGAACCCTTGGCAGTTACGACTCGAAAAGAGTAGGCCAAAAATGGCATCTGCCCGGGCAAAATTGTCAGCAAAAGTTTACCCACATCGATGGATCACGGGCCGTGGTACTGAGTTCGTGCAGGGTGATCAGGGTTTTCCTTTGGGGACTCTCGAGATTTCGAGGGGAAAATCAGAACATCCATGTATTCGGCCGGTGTGCAGTGATGTTGATCCTAACATAACATTGCATAACGTAACATCATCATCATCATCATGTGCCATACCGGTTGGCGTAGGCGATAATGTCCATCCACAATCTTCTATCTACAGTGCATCGTATCAGTTTTGTTTGTTGACTGTTTTCCATGCTATGACACCCAGCTATCCAGTATTTTCTCTCTTTGTTGTCCGCGATCTCTCTTTCCTTTTATTTTGCCAGTTGTAACCAAGTATTCCAACTTTCCTCTTCTCACGATGTGCCCGAAACATGTTGATTGTTTCTTTCTGATGTTTTTTAGGAGTTCCCTTTTTGTGTTGGCCTCTTTGAGAATTTATTCGTTGGTCTTTTTAACTTAACATATCCTTCTGTTTTACAACCCAATGTTCCTACAGTACAGATTCATCATCGTCATCATTGAGTGCCGTCTCCGTATCGAAGCTTGGCTACCATGGAGCGCCATTCCGCTCTCTCTCTTCCTTTGATAGTGCAAGTTGTCTTGGTCTGCCTCTGTCCCTTGCTTTGATAGTGTAAGTTGTCATGGGCTGACTTGTCCATCTTTTCATGTTACCCGTCCATGTTAGCCTTGGTCTGCCTCTCTCTCTTCCTTTGATAGTGTAAGTTGTCATGGGCTGATTTGTCCATCTTTTCATGTTACCCGTCCATGTTAGTCTTGGTCTGCCTCTCTCTCTTCCTTTGATAGTGTAAGTTGTCATGGGCTGATTTGTCCATCTTTTCATGTTACCCGTCCATGTTGTCTTGGTCTGCCTCTGCCTCTTTTTCCTTGCATTTTCCCTTCCAAGTTTACTTTCAGTAGGCTGATGTGTCTTTTAACATGCCCCACAAATCTAATTTGTCTTGTTTGAATTGTGTTTAATAGTTCTCTTTTCATTTTTAGCTGTTTTAAGACTTCATCATTTGTTTCCTCTTCTTTCCATCAACTTTTTCAATTCTTCTATAAATACACATTTCAAAGGCTTCAATTTTCTGTTCTGCTTGCTTGTCTAATTTCCATGTTTTTTGCATCATACAGGAATGTTAAGAAGATATAATATTTTGCTTTTATTAGTTTTAGCCTGGTGTTATTTATTTTGATAATATATATTTTTCATGGCATTAATATTACTTTTTGCAACTCCTATTATTTTGTTTATTTCAGTTTTATATTTTCCAACACTGGTTATATTAGTCCAAGGTAATTGTAGCTCTGAACAGTCTCCATGTCTATTCCTTCAACTTTGATATCCCCTTGTGTATTGTATTTTATTGAGTATTATCTTTGTTTATGATAATAACAGTACAGATTAACCTCATTTAAAACAAACAATATCTCTTTATTACTGTACCGACAATTCTCCTATTGTAAAACATTGTCTGACTATTACTGTACCGACAATTCATCTATTGTAAAACATTGTCTGACTATCACTGTACCGACAATTCTCCTATTGTAAAACATTGTCTGACTATTACTGTACCGACAATTCATCTATTGTAAAACATTGTCTGACTATTACTGTACCGACAATTCATCTATTGTAAAACACTGTCTGACTATTACTGTACCGACAATTCATCTATTGTAAAACACTGTCTGACTATTACTGTACCGACAATTCATCTATTGTAAAACACTGTCTGACTATTACTGTACCGACAATTCATCTATTGTAAAACATTGTCTGACTATTACTGTACTGACAATTCATATATTGTAAAACATTGTCTGACTATTACTGTACTGACAATTCATCAATTGTAAAACATTGTCTGACTATAACTGTACTGACAATTCATCTATTGTAATACACTGTCTGACTATTATTGTACCGACAATTCATCTATTGTAAAACATTGTCTGACTATTACTGTACTGACAATTCATCTATTGTAAAACACTGTCTGACTATTACTTTACCGACAATTCTCCTATTGTAAAACACTGTCTGATGTAAAACACTAAAGAGAGCAACATTTAAAACAACCAAAAACAAAATAAAATTACACATTATCCAATGCTATGCACCAACCAACGATAAAGGTGATTTAGTAAAGATGATTTCTATAAACAGCTACAATGTCAGATGGATGCAAGACGAGCCAAGGATATTATAATATTGATGGGAGACCTAAATGCTAAAGTAGGATCAGACAACAAGGGCTTCGAAGAGATTATGTAAAACATGGACTTGGAGATATAAACGAGAATGGAGAGATATTTGTGAATTTCTGCGCCTTTAATCAAGTGAGCATAGGAGGAACAATATTCCAACATAAAAGAATACACAAAGCTACATGGATGTCACCAGATCATAGAACGGAAAATCAAATTGATCACATATGTATTAATAATAAGTTTAAATCATCCTTACAGGATGTAAAAGTATATAGAGGGGCAGATATAGCTTCTGATCATCATCTTCTGATAGCCAAACTTAAACTTAAACTAAAAAGGTATACTACAACGAATAAGGGTAGAAAGTATTTCAATGTAGGGTTTCTTAAAGAACAAAGAATTAAAGATAAATTCGCAGTCACAATATCAAACAAATATCAAGTCTTCCAACAACTAGAAAATACAATAAATATAGAAGATCATTGGAAACAGGTAAAAAATATATGGAAAGAGACATGCGAAGAAACACTGGGGAAAAGAGAACGCCAGAAAAGGTATGGATGACAGCAGAGATCCTGGACAAAATTAAAGAAAGAAAGAACAAGAAAGCAGACATAAATAAAAGCAAAACGAGAAGTAATAAAGCCAAGACACAGAAGCTTACACAGAGGTGAACAAAGAAGTGAGATGATGCATTAAAAGGGATAAGAGGAAATATATAGATGAACTAGCTAAAGAGGCAGAAGAAGCAGCAAATAAAGGGAATATGAAAGAACTGTACAACAGCACATAGAAATTAAGTGGAAAATTCAAACAGATCAATGCCTTTATTAATGATAATAAAGGAAATCTGCTTAGTAATATAAGGGAACAAATGGAGAGATGGAAAGAGCACTTTGAAGAACTTTTGAACAGACCGGGCTTAAATAATCCTCCAGATATACTACCAGCAGAAGAAGAGTTACACGTTAACTGTGGAAAACCAAGCAAAGAAGAAATAATGAAAGCCATCAAACTATTAAAAAATGGTAAAGCCACAGGACCAGATGAAATTCCTT
Source organism: Megaustenia siamemsis (assembly GCA_032433765.1). Lineage (NCBI taxonomy): Eukaryota > Metazoa > Mollusca > Gastropoda > Stylommatophora > Ariophantidae > Megaustenia > Megaustenia siamemsis. The sequence goes on from JAVIAB010000125.1 coordinate 22,907,954, forward strand.
CGGAAGCCATCAAAGCAGATATTAACACCTCTACCAAGATGCTACATAATCTATTAGATAAAATTTGGGAGAGGGAAGAAATACCTAAAGACTGGAAAGAAGGTTATATGATCAAACTACCAAAGAAAGGAAGTTTACAGGAGTGCACACATTATAGGGGAATTATGCTACTATCAGTGCCAGGAAAAATATTAAGCAGAATCATTCTGGAGAAACTAAAAGAGACCATAGAGAAACATTTGAGAGATGAACAAGCAGGTTTTAGGAAGAACAGATCATGTGCTGATCAAACAACTACTCTACGTATAATAGTTGAACAAATTTTAGAACTAAAATCCCCACTTTATATTGGATTCATAGATTACGAAAAGGCATTTGATAGTTTAGACAGAAAAATGTGTTGGAAGTTGCTGAGTCATTACGGAATTCGCATAAAGTATATTAACCTGATAAAAACAATGTATGAAGGAACAAAATGTAGTGTGGTGCATGAAGGACAGCTTACAGAAACATTTGAAATAAGAACAGGAATAAGGCAGGGATGCCTTCTGTCTCCATTTCTCTTTCTACTGGCCATAGATTGGATTATGAAAATAACTTAAAACAACAGAAATGAAATCCAGTGGTCACTGACCAAAGAATTTGATGATTTAGACTTTGCTGATGACATAGTTCTCCTATCACACAGCCATCAACAGATGCAGGATAAAATGAGCATACTTGATGAGAGATCACAACAGCTAGAAATGAAGATTACTAGAGATAAGACCAACATTATGAGAATTAATACAATTGGCAATAACCAAATAAAACTAGGAGAAATACCTCTATTAGATGTACAATCTTACATATATCTGGGCAGTAATATAGATAAAGAGGGAGGAATAGAAAATTATACCAAAATAAGGATATCAAAAGCAAGAGGAGCTTTCATTGCACTGGGACAACTAACTAGTACTATCTATCTTCTTTACGACACATAGTACCATTTCTGGTGTATGTCGGGGGGCAACGATAGAACCAGAGGGATAAAGGCCGCTTGGTCAAGCAGTCGCCACGACGTGTGCGACTCAGGATTTTTATTTCACCCCCAATAAAAAAAATCCTTTCTGTCTACCGCGGGCTTCGAACACCGTACGCCGGCTTTTCAGACAGCGGAACAGTGGTTTTAGCCGCACGGCCACACGCACCTCAATTCCATTGCACTGGGAAACATATGGAAATCCAAAGAAAATAGGTTAAATACAAAAATAAAAATTTTCAACTCAAATGTTAATGAGGTCCTATTATATGGCTGTGAAACATGGAGAACAACAAATTGACACTCATGAAGATACATACTTTCATTAATGGATGCTTACGCAGAATAAAAGGATGGAAATGGCAGGACAAAATCACCAACATCGAATTGTGGAAATGTACCAGTCAAATACTAGTGGATAAAGAGATACAGTGAAGACGATGGCGCTGGATAGGACACACACTACGGAAGCCAACTGAGAGTATTATACAACAGGCCCTTTTTTGTAATCCCCAGGGGAAAAGACAAAAAAAAAGACCAAGGAATTCTTGGAGAAGACAGATAGAAGCAGAGATGAAGATGATGGGGAAGCATGGAATAATCTTAAAAGAATGGCAAAAAACAGAACGACTTGGACAGTGTTTGTTGAAGACCTATGCTCCACTGGGAGCTAAAAAGGTAGAAGAAGAAAGAAAACACTGTCTGACTTTACCGTACCGACAATTCTCCTATTGCAAAACATTGTCTGACTATTATTTTACCGACAATTCTCCTATTGTAAAACATTGTCTGACCATGACTGTACCGACAATTCTCCTATTGTAAAGCATTGTCTGACTATTACTTTATCGACAATTCATCTATTGTAAAACATTGTCTGATTATTGCTGTACCGACAATTCATCTATTGTAAAACATTGTCTGATTATTGCTGTACCGACAATTCCTCTATTATAAAACATCGTCTGACTATTACTGTGCCGACAATTCATCTATTATAAAACATCGTCTGACTATTACTGAACCGACAGTTCATCAATTGTAAAACATTGTCTGACTATTACAGCACAGTTGATTCTCCTATTGTAAAACATTGTCTGACTATTACAGCACACATTATTCTCCTCTTATAAAACATTGTCTGACTATTACTGTACCGACAATTCATCAATTGTAAAACATTGTCTGACTATTACTGTACCGACAATTCATCTATTGTAAAACATTGTCTGACTATTACTGTACTGACAATTCATATATTGTAAAACATTGTCTGACTATTACAGCACACATTATTCTCCTATTATAAAACATTGTCTGACTAATACTGTACCGACAATTCATCTATTGTAAAACATTGTCTGACTATTACAGCACAGTTGATTCTTCTATTGTAAAACACTGTCTGACTATTACAGCACACCTTATTCTCCTATTTAAAACACTGTCTGACTATTACAGCACACCTTATTCTCCTATTTAAAACACTGTCTGACTATTACAGCACACGTTATTCTCCTATTGTAAAACATTGTCTGACAATTACAGCACACCTTATTCTCCTATTGTAAAACATTGTCTGACAATTACAGCACACCTTATTTTCCTATAACAGTACAGACTACCATTCCCACTACAGAACAGACTGTTCCCTTTTACAGTACATGAATACAACCCTTCTCCTTGTTACACTACAACCCGCCAGCCTATTACAATGCAGACTATTCTCCAATTACAGTACATGCTGTCGTCCTATGATGTCACGGGTCTGTCCACATTATCGGAATGTTCCTAGGATCGATCAGACCGAGGACGGTCGTGTATCGTTCGTTGCTCTTGCTCTACAATACTGGTAATCGATTCAGCTGGTCTGCGACTATCGCCGAGTGGCAAATATGTGCTCTCAATAGCTTTATGTCATTTAATTCACAAACACACTTTCTCTCTCTCTCTCTCTCTCTATCTCTCTCACTCTCTCTCTCTCACTCTCTCTCTCTCTCTCTCTCTCTCTACCTGATGTCTCTTCTATTTTCCGCGTTCTCTCTCTCCATTCCTTAAGTATTAAATCTACATTCTTGTCGACTAGTCTTCCTCTTCTTCCTACCTTTTTAGCTCCCAGTGGAGCATAGGTCTTCAACAAACACTTTCCAAGTCGTTCTGTTTTTTGCCATTCTTTTAAGATCATTACATGTCTTCCCCATCATCTTCATCTCTGCTTCTATCTGTCTTCTCCAAGAATTCCTTGGTCTTCCTCTTTGTCTTTCCCCCCCCCCCCCCCCCCGGGGATTCCAAAAAAGGGACTGTTGTGTAATACTTTCAGTTGGCTTCCGTAGTGTGTGTCCTATCCAGCGCCATCGTCTTTGCTGAATCTCTTTATCCACTGGTATTTGACTGGTACATTTCCATAATTCTATGTTAGTGATTTTGTCCTGCCATTTCCATCCTTTTATTCCGCGTAAGCATCCATTAATGAAAGTCTGTATCTTCGTGATTGTCAATTTGGTTGTTCTCCATGTTGATCAAATAACTACTCTACGTATGACAGTTGAACAAAGTTTAGAACTAAAATCCCCACTTTATATTGAATTCATAGATTGTTGACTAGTAAATCCTAGTATTTTTCGCATAATCAAATACACCACAAGATTTAAAAAAAAGATAAACCCACAGTAAACATATACTTTATAATTTAGCTAAATTAAACATGCTCGTGGAATTAACTTTATTTAAAAAAAAAATACCGTACAATAAGCTACAATTTTTTTGCCTTTCTAGATAAATTTTATATCGTGTTTAGCCAAGGGGGATCATGTGACACTTGGCTATTACAATAGAACGACGAAAGTAGCAAGAAAGTTAGAGAATTACCTCCCATTCAGGCAGAATTAACTAAAAGAAAAGAATGTGTCAAAACTTGGCAAAAAAAAACAAGTTATGTTATGTTTTTCTTTATTAAGCTAAAGCAGTGAGAAAAAAAAGCAATCAGGTAAACCAATCAAAATAGAGAAACTAAAACATGTATTTCTTGTGACAGTTATGATGGCATGGAAAGAAAGCCACAAGAACAAGAAGATTATTGTATTCCTCGCAATATGTCGTGTTCATGAGAAGTGTTCATTATTCTATGTTTCTATTTTCCTGTTTTCTTTAATTTTCCTTTTATGTTTCGAATCTCAATGTTAACCAAGACTGTTATTGTTTCCCAAAGCAAGTGTGAAGGACCTCGAAACAGCCCCCCCCCCCCCCCCCCCCGGACAAAGTGAGTTACGATCGAAAGGGAAAGACAAATTCAGCCCAAACAATTTCGTTGAAGTCGTATGTACCAGACCGAAAATTGCAAATATGGCAGATTCACAGTGTATTGAAAAGCAACCCAACAAAAAAAAGACTTTTTGATGAACGCATCAGGATCATATTTTCGAAGACGAATGAGAAATCAAAGTGCCTTAATATTTGTTAAGATAAGCACATGAGGAAACATCGTATTTGGCAAGTTTTAAATTCACCATTAAGAAAATAACTAGATAAAAATAAACTCAAAGTGAACAAACTAATTACAGAAAATGAAATAAAGTCATACTACCAGAAAACATCACAGGAAATCTGCAAAGTAAAGAGCGCAAAAAATCGTGGTTCTTTGTAGGAGAGTTTACCGGCTGAAAATATCTTTTTTGATCAGTTTGAAAATTACGAAAATATCAGTAACAGATTTTTTTTTTTAAATCCACCATCTGGAGACTAGAGAAGCAGTAATTTGAGAGAAATGTGGTCACTCACATCCATAGTCGGTTTGATGTTGTAGCAAAAGTAATATATGCAACGAGGCTCGCACTTTTAGGGGACCCGCATCAGTTAATGTGTACATGATTGTGTAATTATCGCCTAAGCGTTAAACCAACGATCATGTGATTTACGCCATCTTCAGCGCTCTTTCATTTGGTGTCACGAAATTGTGAGAGAAAGAGCGTACGAGGCTGACTTAGTGTGACTCTTCATTATTTTATCTTAATTTAAACTTTGTTGTGGCTTTTATTTATTTTCTTTTTTTACATAATAAAATAGTTATGGGCAATATGTATATATTAGATGAACTAAGGAGCACCATGGGTCAAAAGAGATTGAACAATCTCACACTAATGAGCATTGAACACAAATGCTTGCGTGAAATAGATACATATATCCTATTAAAAAAAAAAGTAAAGAGCCCCCGTCACGCCAAGTGGCGTATAGGGAATATGGTGTTAGTGACCATAAATTTTACAGACCTCCAGGACATGATTTTTGGTGTAATGTGGTCGGTATTATGCCCGTGCCGCTTTACTTTCCCAGAAAAAAATCCGGTACCCATTTAAGGCTGGGTGAACCCTAAAGCCGTGGGTTGGGATTGAACCCTACCCCTTGTCCTTTGTAGTCCAGTTCACTAACCACTGAGCTATCGCGGCTCCCTACATATATACTATAGCATCAATAAATTAGCTCATACTAAATGTAGAAACATTAATATTGAAACAATAGTGTTTACTGTATTGTTACTTTTAATAATGATAATTACCATGCAAACTAAAAATGTATGTGTTCAAATATATTTGTATTGTTTTATTACTTAAAAAAAACATATATAGAGCCCCTTACCTAACATATTCTACAAGCTCCGCACTAGCTTAATTCTGCTACCATTCTTCCAATACACCTAGAAGTGCGTGGAGTAAACCTTTACATTTTTTTTTTTACTTTAAATTTATAGGTACCTTTCATAATGATACTCACTTCAACTAATATATATATATATATATGGGAGCTGCGATAGCTCAGTGGTTAGTGAACTGGACTACAAAGGACAAGAGGTAGGGTTCGATCCCAACCAACGGCTACCAGGTTGCCCCAGCCTTTAATGGGTACCGGATTTTTTCGGGGAAAGTAAAGCGGCACGGGCGTAATACCGACCACATTACCCCAAAAATCATGTGCCGAAGGTCTGTAAAATTTATGGTCACTAACACCATATTCCCTATACGCCACTTGGCGTGACGGGGGCACTTTACTTTATATATATATATATATATGCAGAGAGAGAGAGAGAGAGAGAGAGAGAGAGAGAGAGAGAAATTTCAGAACTTAAACGATTGGATTCTGGGTAATATTTGTTTTTACATATTTGCTTGCATAGAATCGGTTATTTCGATATTTTATTCTGCTTACACCAGTGGACGTCAATATTAATCATTTCGAAGAAAGCGTTTGATAGCTCAAGGCTGGTGAAATCCCCTTACAGATTGCCATGGTATAGTACCAGGTGGTGGCTACAAGAACCTTCTCTGTTACTTAGACATTATTACAATTACTATGGGTCTTGTAAAGAGCCACTATTCGAAGGGGTGACGGAGTTGTGCATACAGTAGTTCTATAACCTAATCTGAAAATTAAAATGTTTTTGGTGTGGTTATTAAAAACAAAACTGATGGAAATACTAAGGCAGAAATCTAAACTAGAATGTCAAAGGCAAGTCAGGCATTAGCACCAACTAGCAACATCTGGTAAGACATGCAACATTAAATCTTGAACTAAAATTTCAATCTTGAAATCCGATGTTGTGAGTATCCTACTGCATAGATGTTGTGAGTGTCCTACCGTATGGATGTTGTGAGTGTCCTACTGTATGGATATTATCCTACTGTATGGATGTTGTGAGTATTCTACTGTATGGATGTTGTGGGTATCCTACTGTATGGATGTTGTGAGTATTCTACTGTATGGATGTTGTGGGTATCCTACTGTATGGATGTTATCCTACTGTATGGATGTTGTGAGTATTCTACTGTATGGATGTTGTGGGTATCCTACTGTATGAATGTTGTAAGTATCCTACTGTATGGATGTTGTGAGTATCCTACTGTATGGATGTTGTGAGTATCCTACTGTACAGATGTTGTGAGTATCCTACTGTATGGATGTTGTGAGTATCCTACTGTATGGATGTTGTGAGTATCCTACTGTATGGAGGATGTGAGTATCCTACTGTATGGATGTTGTGAGTATCCTACTGTATGGATGTTGTGAGTATCCTACTGTACAGATGTTGTGAGTATCCTACTGTACAGATGTTGTGAGTATCCTACTGTATGGATGTTGTGGGTATCCTACTGTATGGATGTTGTGAGTATTCTACTGTATGGATGTTGTGGGTATCCTACTGTATGGATGTTATCCTACTGTATGGATGTTGTGAGTATTCTACTGTATGGATGTTGTGGGTATCCTACTGTATGAATGTTGTAAGTATCCTACTGTATGGATGTTGTGAGTATCCTACTGTATGGATGTTGTGAGTATCCTACTGTACAGATGTTGTGAGTATCCTACTGTATGGATGTTGTGAGTATCCTACTGTATGGATGTTGTGAGTATCCTACTGTATGGAGGATGTGAGTATCCTACTGTATGGATGTTGTGAGTATCCTACTGTATGGATGTTGTGAGTATCCTACTGTACAGATGTTGTGAGTATCCTACTGTACAGATGTTGTGAGTATCCTACTGTATGGATGTTGTGGGTATCTTACTGTATGGAGGATGTGAGTATCCTACTGTACAGTTGTTGTGAGTATCCTACTGTACAGATATGAGTATCCTACTGTACAGATGATGTGAGTATCCTACTGTATGGATCAAAATTATGAAATATCCCCCAAACCATCCGCTGTCTCAAGCTAGAAAGAAAGAAAAAAGAAGGAAAAAAAGAGAAAAGAAACAAAGAAATAAAGAATGAGTCCCGCCACGCCAAGTGGTGGCGAATAGGAAATGTGGTGTTAGCGAGCATATATTTTGATTGGCCATTAGTATGTGTGTGTGTTTTTTTTTTTTTTTTTGTAGAAGATGATCGGCCACTATTGTCTTTCTTTATAACAAAACCGGTACCCATTTTAAGCTGGGTGAACCTGGAAGCCGACGATCAGGATCAAACCCGACCTCTTGACCTTAGTAGTCCAGTTCACTAACCACTGAGCTACTGCGGTTTCCCCTAAAGCTAAAGGCCTGTCAGAATAGATACACTCGCCTTGGTCTACTATTAGCTCCAACAAAGATCGTCATAAACAAACACACACTGATGAGATCACTGTAGAGGTTCTAAAGAGAAGATAAATTGTGTTCCCAGAACGCATCAGAGAGTGGTTCTTCACTGGACTTAATACAGCAAGAGAATAAGAGGAAGGGCAAGAGAAAATGACAAGAAATAGTTGCACGACTTTACATGGTAGTATCATAACGATGTACCGACAAATAGCAGTGGGGACATCTATTGGTGGCTTTGTGCGCTAGACACCATAACATAATCTGAAACTATATTCTTCCACCATTCAATGAATTAATTTTTGTACACAATTTTTTTTAGCAATTTATTGAGTGTTGACGCTCAGAAAAATGTTATTTGAATCCAATAGTTTTTTTTTTTAATCTATAAACTTAACATTTATCTTATCACTAAATCTAGAATTAACTTACTATGAAATGGAAATAAATTTTTTTTTACAATTTTACGAAAAAATGTATGATACTACCATATGATTAAATCAGTCTTGACTAAATTTAGGACTACATTTAGTCGGATTAAAATTTACATCGACTTACCATTAAATTAAAAATATATCGTCTTACCATTAAATTAAAAATATATCAACTTACTATTAGATTTAAAAATGTATCGACTTACTATTAGATTAAAAAATGTATCGACTTACTATTAGATTAAAAAATGTATCGACTTACTATTAGATTAAAAAATGTATCGACTTACTATTAGATTAAAAAATGTATCGATTTACATCAAGTTAAAAACATATCGAAATACCATCAAATTAAACAAATATCTGGACTTACCATCCGATTAAAAATATAATAATGTAAAACCAAAATAAAATTGCATCGACTAATACCATCTGATTAAAATGAAAGTTAAAATGCCATCACATTACAGAACCAGCCCGATATATCATATAACTAAAACTAGTAATAACTGGTCAAGTCCGCCATATGTTTAAAACGAAATGGACATAACAACATATGTTTAAAACCAAAAAAACATACAATATGAACAACGCTAGGTTGCAGTTAGGATCTTTAGTCAAGCATCTTAAAATGGATATGTAATTTCTGTTCTAAATGTCCCTCCCTAACCCCATATGTGCGCACGTAACGAATGAGTGTCCAGCAACATACGGGGGAAAAATCAAAAGCTGGAAAATAAAAGTAATAGGACCCGATAGACATGATTTCGAAAGCTTACCAATTGGTCAAAGTTCTTGTCGATGACCTTCGATTCGACCAGCTCGTCTTTGATATTAACTTAAGGTCGTCATCAAAATCCATTCGAGTGTAGTGGTTCCGGTTAAGTATTACGTGATTCGCTATTCAAAAATACAGTCTGGTCACTTCAGTCCAAATAACTGTAGAAATGGGTACTTGACTCTGGTTATGGGAAAAATATAAAAGCAGCAAAGAGAAAAAAAAAACAGTAACTTTTGTTTTAAGTTTGTTGTTTTACTTGAGGCTAGAGTACTTCATATCGGTGACGTCATCAACTGATATCCGGTTATATTTGCCATTTCGGTATCTAAAAAATACCGCAGCCGTGATTGTGTGATCGTTTCGGCTCATTTTGTGTGCATTTTGTTGACTGGAGATTCGACCTGGAATCTACAGTGCATAAGCTAATACAATCAGCGACTCATAGCGAACCAAATCTGACAAAGATCCACGTTAGCCTCCACGTAGTGATGCTGAAGATATACAAGTAAGCTTGGCCTAGTTAGTAGGGATCGAAGGTGAAAGGCAAATCCGGTTCAAAATATTAATGTCGAATATGTCGGGTTGAAAGAGTCAGTGATATAATTATTCTTTTCGTACATGCGACACAAGGCAACAAACCGCCATTCCAAAGCGATGAACGAATAAGATGTTGAAGAGAGATTGTTTTTAGTCATGCGGCGTTGATGTGAATAATGGCAACGAAACACACGCTTAATTTGCCTGGTATCGATGCCGTCGTTTAACAATTGCAGAAGACCAACGTTTTACTTTACACAAACCTGAGTCCGCTGTTTATGTAGTTTTCCTTTACATATTATCAACACTGCAGCAGACACCTGGGTCGATGTGACTAGGCTGTGATTCGATCCAGGAGGAATGCGCGTGCCAGGCCTAGCTGGCATTGTCTGACGACCCTCATTCTCGCCCTGGGCTTTGGTGCCTCTGTGGGAGTGCTGGTCATAAGAGACAGAGTCGTCTAGTTCTCACAGGGGGGCAGAACAAATGGTATTACTGGGTACTAGAATGTCAGAGAGATAGCAGATTGAGGGCGTATAACGATAATAGCTATCGATATTATTACATGGAGACAAGTAGACGCCACTGCACTTGTATATTTGAGTTATTTGTTTACAAGATGGATGTACCGAGATAGAAATGAAGAGATCGTTATTGAGTTATTTTAGCCTATAACGAAGAGTTTATTTGCAAGGCTCTCTGTGTGATTAAAGATTGATGAGCAATGATATAAAGAGAGGAAAGAAAGCGAGTGGGAGAGATGTAGGGTTATAGAGAGATTTTAAATTGCACGTGAAAAGCTGGCTTTATTGCTGACGTTGTCCACAGAAAGAGACTATACAAGTGATAAAGTTGACGCCAGAGTCATTATCAGTAGTTTACTGTATTATTTGGTCATTATTCAGTAAGTAAGGTGCTCATTTATAGCTGAATCTGTTGAAATGGTGTCGATATTCAAAACGTTTTACTGTTCTCATAGTCCGGGAGGTTAATTCTCTAGTTCTCTAGTTCGTGCATCACACACACACACACACACACAGGAGAGAGAGGGAGAGAGAAATAGAGAGAACGAGATTGGTATAAAGATAAAACATTTCATTTTGACAAAAAATATAATGCCCCATTGTAAACAGAAAAATAACACTTTATTTTTCTAAACAATCACAACGTGACCTAAAGAGGCACAACCTCTAAATGGGTACATCACTACCGGTTCACTAACCTCATTTTGTTTCCTGTCTTGACAAGTTCAAGTAAAAACATGGAACACTTTCCGGTCGGTGACGTCAATTATAGTCTAAATCTAAAACAACCCACATTAAAAACCGCATATTGCACATTGCATATTAAACATCGCATATTTAAACGCTGCATATTTAAATGTTACAAATAAAATATCGAATTTCAAACATCCCAAGTTTAGAACGTGTTATATTTTAAAAGGTGCTTATTAAAACGTCTTGTGAGAATAAAGCCTTCATGGGTTTGCGAAGCTGCCTGACTCAGAGAGTGTCAAAGGGACAATCAGTCAATCACGTGAACGAACCCTTTCTATAAAACCGATACGCCTGAATAAATGCATAGAGATCAGGCAGACCGACCGGGCATTAAAATACAGCTATTTGGAGAAAAAAAAAACAATGACAATTCTGTTCATCTTCTGTTTCATCTTCCAGTTTTGTTCTTCTTGTTCTCGAGCTACACGATTTGTGGCTCCCTCGGCATATTTAGCGACACACAACTAATCAAGACCTCACTCCTCTTCCAAGTTGGTCTTCCACCGGTAACAGTGTGCGTCAGATCCGTCAAAACGTCCAGGCTAAAAAGATGAGAACCGTCGTCGCTCCTACGGTGATATAGATATTGTTTATAAGTATGTTGATATAGAAGACCTAGTAATACGATTGTGGAGTCTGTTGGTATAGAAGATCTAGTAGTGCAGTGGTGGGGTCTGTTGATATAAAAGACCTAGTATTGCTGTGGTAGAATCTATTGATATAGAAAACTTAGTATTGCAGTGACAAAGTATGTTGATATAGAAGACCTAGTACGGCAGTGATAGAGTTTGTTGATATAGAAAATCTAGTATTACAGTTACTCTAGGAATGGACGAGCTCCAGCTCCTTCGAAAGATACCGAAAAATCAGGACAACACTGTAACTGCCACGTCAACATCCGAGATTCAGGATCCAACATGCCTATTCCGGGGCATTTGATAAACGACATCACTCTGATCCCGATGAATTCAACTATCACCTTCATCTCCCTCTTCTTGTTCTTCATTTGTTCTTTGGTCCCTTGTTCACTTTTTTAAAAATTAATTGCTTCTTGTTTTTTTTAAAAAAAGGTTGTTCGAGGACAACCACATGGGCAAAGAAATAAAAGTCGAAATATAAGAAATCTTGAACCAAATATTAAACCAAACGCAGAACAAATGTGGGCATTCATAGAATTAATCTTGAACCAATTAGAGAACCAATCTTGAGCCACACAGATCCGAAATTAAACTACACATAGAACCAATCTAGAGCAACACATAGAACTAATGTTAAGACACACAAAGAACTAATCTATAGCTTAATATAGAACCGATCTTGTGCCGCACATGAATCAACCTAGAGCCAAATATAGAATCGATTTTAAACTACACATATATTCGATGAGGAGCCACTAATAGAATCAATGTTGAGCCTCACAAAGAACCAATCTTGATACACACATATACCCGATCGTAAACTGCACATAGAAACAATCTTGAGCCACATATAGAACCAATCTAGAGCCAAACATAGACCAATCTTCAGATACACATAGAACCAATGTTAAGCGACACATAGAACCAATCGAAAAACATACATAGAACCATTCTTGAGACACACATATAACCTATGTTGAGCCACACAAAGAACTAATCTAGAGCCAATATAGAACCAATTTTGAGCCATACATAAGATCAATCTTGATCCACTCAGAGAACCAATCTTGAGTCAAACATAGAACCAATCTTGAGTCAAACATAGAACCAATCTTGAGTCAAACATAGAACCAATCTTGAGTCAAACATAGAACCAATCATGAATCACATATATACACAATCAAGAGTCAAACAAAGAACCAATCTTGAGTCACGCATCAATCCAATCTAGAGTCAAACAAAACCGATCTTGATCCAATAATAGATCCAATCTTGAGCCACAAATAGAACCAATCTAGTGTCAAACTTAGAACAAATCTTGAGCCACAAATAGAACCAATCTAGAGTCAAACATAGAACCAATCTTGAGCCACAAATAGAACCAATCTAGAGTCAAACATAGAACCAATCTTGAGCCACAAATAGAACCAATCTAGAGTCAAACATAGAACAAATCTTGATCCACACATATAATCAATCTAGAGTCAAACATAGAACCAATCTTGAGCCACAAATAGAACCAATCTAGAGTCAAACATAGAACCAATCTTGAGCCACACACAGATCCAATCTAGAGCCACACATAGAACCAATCTTGAGCCACACATATATCCTATCTAGAGTCACACATAGAACCAATCTAGAGCCACACATAGAACCAATCTTGATCCACACATAGAACCAATCTTGATCCACACATAGAACCAATCTAGAGTGAAACAGAGAACCAATCTTGAGCCTCACATAGATCCAATTTAGAGCCACACATAGAACCAATCTTGAGCCACACACAGATCCAATCTAGAGCCACACATAGAACCAATCTTGAGCCACAAATAGAACCAATCTTGAGCCACACATAGAACCAATCTAGAGCCACACATAGAACCAATCTGGAGCCACAAATAGAACCAATCTTGAGCCACACATAGAACCAATCTAGAGTCAAACAGAGAACCAATCTTGAGCCTCACATAGAACCAATCTAGAACCCCACATAGAACCAATCTGGAGCCACAAATAGAACCAATCTTGAGCCTCACATAGCCATGAAAAGTCTACCTGCAGGAAATATCTCGCGCGCTAATAAAACAGAGGACAATTTTTAAAAACAGGACAGGCACCTAGAGGGCAAGACAGGCTTAGAGCTAGACAAGAGTTCATCAAGAGAACTTTCAACAGCGTTAAATGGGACCAGTTTTAGTCGTCGTCCTGGGAAGGAAAACTAGAACTTTGTATTTTCATTGACACATAAAGTAAACACCATACAATGACCTTAATAAATACATTATTTTGTTGCATTATTTTATTTATTTAAATTGTCCTTTTAAAACGTTCCTTCAGTTTCTGTTACTATAAGGTAAAGGTTCCCTCTACGTCTTGCTAGGCGTATGCATAATATGCTGATAGTGACGATATTTTTTCTATAACCACTGCTCATTATTGGGTGATACGGTCGGTATCACGCCAGGCCGCCTTTACTTCCCAGAAGAATATCTGGTACCCATTTTCAGAGACTGAGTGAGCCCCGAAACCTTGTCCATTCGGAAAAAAAATTCGCCACTTCAGGATTCGAATCCGGACCCTTCTGATGAGGAAGCGAGCACACTAACCACTCAGCCATCGATGTTCATGTTTCTGTAAGGATAAGACTTAACAAATAGTGAGGTTTTATTGGGGTATCGATCAACCTTGGACTCGGTCTCTGTAAGGAACTGGAAACGGAAATGTAAACATAATGAACGAATGTAGAACTTTTTTTTCAGACTATACAATAGACGCCAGTAGTCAAAGAAACAAAAAATTGCGCAGAAGCATCAACAAAGAAACAAACAATGAATTTAAAAATATGTGCATGACCTGCATAAACTACGATCCACATGAAGATAAATACTTTCTAATCTACGAGTCTAGTTTGCCCCGAAGTTGCCACGACAAGGAAAGTAGTTCTTAACTCTCCGGTTATAGAATAAATTAAGTATAATAGGAGAGAGGTTTTTTTTTTCATAAATAATTAATGTTTGTTGGCAATTGCTCTGAAGAATTAATTCTGAAATGTTCTGCATAATTATCATCGAGACTTCAATCGCTGTTAAACATATATGCCCCCCCCCCCCCAAAAAAAAAAAATGTCCTCACCTTGCGTTATTTGATATTCTGTTTATTTGTCTTTCAAATTTGACTTCAAACAAAGCAGCCAGATCGGTCAGGGTATTTAGTAATGGAAAAAGGGCACGTACGCACTGTACAGTTAATGAACATGATCGGCGATAATACTATTGGTCTGTAGACTTCAAAACATGTCCCTCAAATATCTGAACTCTATGGAATGGATTATATTTGGTTTCATGCCAAAAGAAAGACAAATTTCAGGAGGCGATTCATATTTCTGATAATCTGCTTAGTAAAGGAAATTGGACGTTGAACCAGGATAAGATCAATTAGACGGGAATAAAATAGTGGTAGGATAGGAGAGATGTAGGTCGGAGAAGTGTAGGTAGGGGAGGTGTAGGTAGGAGAGGTGAAGGTTGGAGATATGTAGGATGGAAAAGATGTAGGTAGGAGAGATGTAGGTAGGAGAGATGTAGGTAGGAGAGGTGTAGGTAGGAGATATGTAGGTAGGAGAGGTGTAGGTAGGAGAGATGTAGGTAGGAGAGGTGTAGGTCTGAGATGTGCAGGTAGGAGAGATGTAGGTCAAAGACGTGTAGGTCAGTGAGGTGTAGGTAGGAGAGATGTAGGTCGGAGAGGTGTAGGTAGGAGAGATATAAGTAGGAGGGGTGTAGGTAGGAGAAGTGTAGGTGGGAGAGGTGTAGGTAGGAGAGATGTAGGAAGGAGAGAAGTAGGTAGGAGAGATGTAGATAGGAGAGATGTAGGTAGGAGAGGCGTAGGTAGGAAAGATGTATGTGCGAGAGATGTAGGTAGGAGAGGTGTAGGTAGGAGAGATGTATGTAAGAGAGATGTAGGTGAGAGAGGGGTAGGTACGAGAGATGAAGGTAGGGGAAGTGTAGGTAGGAGAGATGTAGGTGGTAGAGATGTAGTTATGAAAGGTGTAGCTAGGAGAGATGTATGTGGGAGAGATGTAGGTGGGAGAGATGTATGTGGGAGAGATGTAGGTGTGAGAGGTGTAGGTAGGAGAGATGTATGTGGGAGAGATGTAGGTGGGAGAGATGTAGGTGGGAGAGATGTAGGTAGGAGAGATGTATGTGGGAGAGATGTATGTGGGAGAGATGTAGGTGGGAGAGATGTGGGTAGGAGAGATGTATGTGGGAGAGATGTAGGTGTGAGAGGTGTAGGTAGAAGAGATGTATGTGGGAGAGATGTAGGTGGGAGAGATGTAGTTATGAGAGGTGTATGTAGGAGAGATGTATGTGGGAGAGATGTAGGTGGGAGAGATGTAGGTAGGAGAGGTGTAGGTGTGAGAGGTGTAGGTAGCAGAGATATAGTTAGGAGAGATGTAGGTAGGAGAGATGTAGGTAGGAGAGGTGTAGGTGTGAGAGGTGTAGGCAGGAGAGGTGCAGGTAGGAGAGGTGTAGGCAGTAGAGGTGAAGGTAGAAGAGATGTAGGTAGGAGAAGTGTAGGTGGGAGAGGTGTAGGCAGGAGAGGTGTAGGTAGGAGAGGTGTAGGTGGGAGAGGTGTAGGTGAGAGAGGTGTAGGTAGTAGAGATGTAGGTAGGAGAGGTGTAGGGGAGAGAGGTTTAGTTAGTAGAGATGTAGGTAGGAGGGGTGTAGGTAGGGGTGATGTGTGTGATTTTACTAATTGATTCCTCTGTTTAGGAGAAAAAGGGACAGTTTTTGCACATGTAAATCCGTGTGTAATTTTCTCTAACAAAACCTTGACTATTCTCAGAACAAGTAATTACCTTTTCCTTGTTATCTTGGTTCTATTAATCAATCACTCAGTTAATCAATTGAAGTCCCTGGGATTCCGTTTTTGAAAAAACACGGCACCGTTATCCATCCCTATTCCTGAAATTGTTCGCAACTCCTCCCTGTTAGGTCAATGCTCTTGGTGATTTCCAGGAGCTTCTTCCCTATGTATTTCCGAACCTGCTATTTTGTATAGACATCCCACTTAGTAGTTCTAAGTTTAGATAGAATCAGGTTGTCTTAGTATGTGTCCTGTCCATCTATAACTTCTATTAATAATCTGTTGACAGATTGGCTCTTCCCTGTTCCTTTCCAATTTATCTTTATTTCTGGCACGTCATTTCATCTGATGTTCAAAATGCTCCTCATACTCTTTATAACTTTTATTTGGTTATATTTTAACAATATCCATTTCTCTGAATCACATAATATGACTATTTGTACTTTTGTATTAAATAATCTTATTTTTGTGGGCATTTTTATGTTGTGTAGCGTTTTCTTCTATTTTTTCAGCTCCTGTGGAGCACAGGTTTTCAACAAACACTTTCCAAACCGTTGTTTTTCTCGTCATTCTTTTAAGATCATTCCATGTCTTCCCCATCATCTTCATCTCTGCTTCCATCTGTCTTCTCCAAGAATATTTTGGTCTCCCTCTTTATCTATTTATTGAGGATTCCGGAAAAAGGCCTGTTTTGTAATACTCTCACTTGGCTTCCGCAGTGTGTGTCCTATCCGGCGCACTCTGACTTGCCCATGTTTGTGAAGTTTTTTTCGGCTTCTTTTTTTTACAATACAAGATAGCCAGTCCCATGCCCAACCCTCCTGAGTCGCCTCTTACAAACATGCCTGGTAGGGAACAGCGCCACAATTCTTTATTCCCTTTCGGGATCCGGCAGCACACGGTTGTCTAGCTCAGTACAGCATACATAATGGATTGTCTTTTCCTTGGATCACACCTCTTTTTTTAATTTCCAGATCGCACTTTCCTAATTTGTTTTGCAAAACAGATGCCCATCCTATATTGTTAGCAGAAAACAACACTTAGCACTCCTGGTACAACACTTGTGACAGAGCAGCAAAAACCTCTCTGGATACAGTTAATGAACTCCTGGACCACTCTAGTTGCTCGACTCACGGTCGCCGGATGTCCCAGTTACGTCGGAAGAATGTCAATGATCTCCCCTTGTAGCAGTTATCTCACGAACTTTTACCACCTCATCACAAATTCACTTCCGCCACTTATAGCCTCCCATTTTTTCTCCCCTTTCCTCCAAAGAGTCAAAATCTGTCACTCAAAAGGATAAGTAGCACATATGTTGACACACTGACATTAGTTCGTCGCAAAGCAATGAGGACACCATATCCTGTTTTGAGTATTTTTACATTTATTGTCTATACACAAATTGTGACTTATAAGTCATGTTTAGTTATAGTAAAAGTAAAAAAAAAAAAAAGTAAAGAGCCCCCGTCACGCCAATAGGCTGATATATGGTGTTAGTGACCATAAATTTTACAGACCTTCCGCACGTGATTTTTGGGGTAATGTGGTCGGTATTACGCCCGTGTCGCTTTACTTTCCCAGAAAAAATATCCGGTACCCATTTAAGGCTGGGTGAACCCGGAAGCCGTCGGTTGGGATCGAACCCTACCCCTTGTCCTTTGTAGTCCAGTTCACTAGCCACTATCGCAGCTGTTTAGTTATAGTATTCCTTCCTTAATAGGGGCATTAGTATGTCCAGAATCGGTCGTTTGAATGTTGGTTGTCCTTCCCTTCTGTCAGTGCGTTCTTCTCGTCTATCTATCTATCTATTGACCTTTCGAGCCGTAACCGGCCCATAGGGCGTAGACCAAGATACACCTTCACCTATATGAATTTTTGTTCTAGCAGTTTTCTTTTAAAGATATTTTATCAAATCTCGCCATCTGTCTCTGTTCTGTGCAAGCAGTTCTATCTCATTGAGGGAGCCGATTCCTGCTGCTCTTGCCTCTCTCATCAATGTTCTTCTCAGTGTCTCCCTGGGTCTTCCTCTTTTTCTTTTACCTGTTGTTTCCCATATGAGGGCTTGCTTTGCTATTCGATTATTATCTCTTCTCATCACATGTCCAACGTATGACCATCGTCTTTTCTTTATTACTGAAGATATTAGTGGTTGATTGGCGATTTCTCTAATTTCCTCGAAAATGCGTTTCTCAGCATTTAGTGAGGCTATTTCGATGTAGTGGGCGGTTCCACGTAAGGGTTTTCCAGAAAGTGATTATTTGTTGATATGACAAACTTTTTAGAGATTTCTTGAGAGAATATCTGAAGTGTGTTCTATCCACCGACCGGTCGCTTCCCTTTGCTTCAGCCAACCCATCTTACTGGGGCCTTTTGTTGCAGGTTCTTGGAATATTTTATTTTATGGGAAATTAATCGTTCTGCTACTTTATGCTGAGAGATATGTTGAGGCAAATCGTTTGTGAGTAGATAGTACACACTCAAACATCGCACATTCACACGCCGAGACAATCACACACATTCACACACTGTAACACAGACTTTGAGAAAGAACACGCGCTTTGATAACTCTGCAACTGACATCAGAATTAATGTCTGCTGCCCTTACCACATGAAGCTGTCCACCAAGAACAGATGCTGATCCCTCAAAGTCTGAGTCTAGATTGTGCACTTTTGGTGCAAGCTTGAGACCAGCTGAAAAGGAAGAAGAAGACAAAAACACAAACATACTGCCTACTGTTATACTAAACAGTACAATGATTGTCTATTCATGTTCTGGCTCAGATTTTCACTGATCAACAACGATATTTTACATAAACTTATCTTTGAAACCATAGAATCAAGTTAAGAATAAAGCGAAAGCTATTTGATCCCTAGTACTCTCTATAAATTCAACATACTGGCTCTACTTCTACATATGTCAATGCTAGATTAGTATTACGTGTGTAATACTATTGCGAATAAGGCAGGCATGCCTTCTGTCTCCATTTCTCTTTCTGCGTATTAGATTATGAGAGTAACGCAGAACAACAGAAATTGAATCCAGTGATAACTGACCAAACAACTTGATGACCAAGTCCACAGCCAACTAAATATAGATTTACTAAGGCCCGCGAGCAGAAGTTAAAACTGGAAAGCCCACCAAGTAGCGTGAGTTGTTCAAATATAGAAGATATAGAAGGCTGGCTTCAAACTACCCACAGCCACCCCTGCTCGCAAAGCTGAAAACGTTATACTAGTTGGTCGTTTTCCATGAATTCCCTTTTACACTGCAGGGCCAAGTAAATATGTAGTTGGCTGTTCTTAGTCTTTGCTAATCTGGAGTGGATCTGGCAGACTCTAACTGTGATGTTCTGCCTGTGGGGGCGATCAACACACTTAACTTGACAGCTGACTTCATGTGAGAGTCTGGAATCCTACTCTGATTGAGTCCTGATCGCAGAGAGAGAGAGAGAGAGAGAGAGAGAGTCTTTGCTAATGACATAATTTTCTGTCAGAGAATTATCAACAGACGCAAGATAAAATGAGCACATTTGACGAGTGATCACAACACCTGGGATTAAATATAAACAGAGATAATTCCAAAACCATGAGAATTAATGCAGTTCGCAATAACTAAATAACAATAGGAGAAATACCTACACCAGACATATAATCTTATATATATATGTAGGTAGTAATATAGACAAAGAAAGAGGAACAGAGAATGATACATAATGATACAACAACCTAGAAGGGCCTGTGCAGTACTAGGAAACATGGAAATTCAAAGAAATTAGGTTTAATGCGAAAATAAAAATGTTCAACTCCTATGTTAAATAAGTCCTATTATATGTTTGTGAAACATGGAGAACAACAAAAATGACATTCACGAAGATACAGATCTCCATTAATGGATGCTTGCGCAGAATAAAAGGATCGAAATGGCAAGACAAAATCACTAACGTAAAATTATTGGGAATTACCAGTAATGCGGAAGCTAACTGAGAGTACTACACGACATGCTTGATTTTGGAATCCCCAGGGGAGAAGACAAAGAGGAAGCCCAACATAAACTTGAAGATGAAAGATGAAAGATGGAAGCAGGGATGAAGAGCATGGGGAAGATACGGAATGATCTTAAAAGAATGACAAGAAACAGAACGGTTTGGAAAGTGTTTGTTCACGACCTATACTCCACAGGGAACTGGAAGTATTTGTTCAAGACGTATGCACCACAGGGAGTTGAAATTGTTTGTTGAAGTACTATGCTCCACAGTGGGTTGAAAGGTAGCAGAAGTGCACCGTTGGTGTAGTAATGTCACATGATCGTACTAAACAAGAGACTGATGCGGTTTATTACAACGATTGTCTTAATTTCCTAGGTTTCGCTGGGCAAGTATGTTCTAGAGATACCAAAATGCCAAGTTGTATCAATGGACAGAGCCCACACCGAAGGGATTGATTGCGACGAACTTGACATTGTTAGCCAGTCAGACTATTACTAACGGGTTCAGTTGTAAGTTGATGCGGGGTCTTGATCAGCTATGGGCCACTGACCCTGATATGTTGTCTATCTTGTGCTCTACCAGTGTTGCGCACGTTTCTGCAATAATCTCCTGCTACTAATTAGCACACGTCAGTGTCGTCATTATAGGAACGACCACTCTAGCTGTTATGGTTGAAACAGACGCTGACAAACCTCGCGATGATTAATTCTACAAATAAAACTGTCTGCCTGGCTGATTTTTTAATTTCCTCTGGAGTCCTTCTGACGCCGACTCATGTGATTTTCACACTTTTTTAAATTGTGTGTGTGTGTGTGTGTGTGTTTGTGTGTGTGTGTGTTTGTGTGTGTGTGTGTGTGTGTGTGTGTGTGTGTGTGTGTGTGTGTGCCTGTATAGGAGAGGAGTTTGTTCACTTCTTTTTTTTCTGTTCGATTCTCTTTTAAATATTGGATCAGTATATTTTCTATTTTTTCTTTCACACAAGTGTTCTCATGACTATAGCATAGGGTTACGATCACAGCTCGGAAATAAATTGTATTTCTGTACTTTCCTATTAAGGCAAGTATCTCCCAGTAGGGCTGAGTACTTGTATTATAGACAAAACATTTATAGTACAAAACTGTACTAATAGTAGTTTCCAGTGGTTTTTATACTGGAGACAAATTTTGTTCTATCTATCTATCTATTGACCTTTCGAGCCGTAACCGGCCCATAGGGCGTAGACCAAGATACACCTTCTCCTATATGAATTTTTGTTCTAGCAGTTTTCTTTTAAAGATATTTTATCAAATCTCGCCATCTGTCTCTGTTCTGTGCAAGCAGTTCTATCTCATTGAGGGAGCCGATTCCTGCTGCTCTTGCCTCTCTCATCAATGTTCTTTTCAGTGTCTCCCTGGGTCTTCCTCTTTTTCTTTTACCTGTTGTTTCCCATATGAGGGCTTGCTTTGCTATTCGATTATTATCTCTTCTCATCACATGTCCAACGTATGACCATCGTCTTTTCTTTATTACTGAAGATATTAGTGGTTGATTGGCGATTTTTCTAATTTCCTCGTTTGTTTTGAATTCGTTCCATTCTATACCAAGTATTTTCCTTAGACATTTATTTTCGAATGCGTTCAACTTTGTTTCTATATCTCTTGTTTTTTTTTCCAGCTTTCACACGCATACGTAAGGGTTGATAGTACATTTGATTTGAATAGCCTAAGTTTTGTGTTTGTGCTAATGAGTTTTGATTTCCACAACTTTTCAAGGCTTCTGAAAGACATTGCTGCTTTAGCCAGTCTGATTCTAATTTCTTTGCTCGTATCCCCTTCTCGACCAATGTGACTTCCAAGATAGATAAAGTGATCGATCTCTTCTACTGGTTAAATGGTCTACTGGAAATTTTGTTAAACATTGCAAAATACAAGTCCTCCACGCTTCCTCCGTAGCTCTCTAGAATTTAGACTACGCCCTTTTAGGCTGGAAGATCCGGCCGTCACATCAAGGCAGGAGATAAACTGCAGGACAGATCACGATTGTAAAGATGGTAGCCAATCATAGAATCAACAAAAGCATACACAGAATGTGTCAATGATTAATCAAGTTTTAATTGGCGTCACGCAAAAACATGTCAAATGAGTTTATTTCCCAAAGTCACAAACGATGATCACAGTTTTTATAAGCGAAACGAAGTTGATTTACGAGTTCACGTTAGTAGTAGGTGTGGCTGTGAACCCACTCTAAAAGTGCACGCACATGCACCGAAAGACAATAGATTTGGCACCGAAACCGCACGAAACTGGCACCAAACCCGTGCAAAAGTCCGATAATCGGCTTATTATCTCGGTGGTCGTGACGGTAATCGGCTTATCTCGGTGGTGTGCGTTGGTGCGTGACGATCGGTTGTCGTGGTGTGCGTTGGTGCGTGGCGGCTTATCTCGTGGTGATCGGCGCGTCGCTAGCTCGCCGGTTATCGGACAGCGGTTCTAAAAGGGGTCAGCGGTTCTAAAACTTGTGGGGATGGCGGTATCTCGCGGGTCGGATGGCGGGTCGTTGCGTGGCGTGCGGGTGGGGAAAGGGGGGGGTGCCTTTATTGGTCGAGTGTTATCATCATGTGTGGGTATTAGGCAACAGGAGGCGACATGTAAAAAAATGCTGACAAGCAATTATTAGTATCGTTAGCATCATGTACCAGGTGTGATTATAGCGATTTTTTTTCTCTCTTCTTTCTCTCTCTCTCTCTCTATTGCATATCCAAGCTAACTCAAGTCAAATAAAAATCACCATCACCAAGCCACACAAATTGACACATCATCATCATGTGCCACCCTCAACACCATCCTTTCATGTCCTATCATCATCATGTGCCACCCTCAACACTATCATCATCATGTGCCACCCTCAACATCAACCTTCATATCCTATCATCATCTTGTGCCACCCTCATCATCATCCCTTAATGTTCTATCATCAAGCCACACAAAGTATCAATCATCTCTCTCTCTCTCTCTCTCTCTCTCTCTCTCTCTCACATGCATGGTAAACCAAAACAAAATTCGTTCTATATTTCACAACTTTATTAATACAACAAATATACGACACATATATATATTACTGTCCGGTTGTTGATAATTTTAAGCGTCTGGGTTTCCTCCCTCCTGTTTTGGTGGTACTGTTTGTTAAATGTCTATCAAACACGGGTGCATAGGAAGTTTCATTAGCCTTCAAAACACAACCGCCCTCCATTTTGACAAAACCTTGATCAAAGCTGGAATAGGTAATTGGTGACTCTGCTGAAACACCCGCGGCATTCATATTGGGTGCCGGATCTGTCGTCTGATTAACAAGAGCGAGGTTCCCTTGATTAACAAAGGGGGGCGTGTAGTCGATGAGATTCGTGTTAACAAGAGATGGTATGTAGTTTTGGTGGTTAACGACAGGCGGCGTGTAGTTGATCTGATTAACGAGAGGTGGCGTGTAGTTGATCTGGTTAACGAGAGGTGGCGTGTAGCTGATCTGGTTAACAACAGGCGGCGTGTAGTTGAGGTTAGCATAAGCGGTTAAAATTTCCTCTCGCATCTCGACTAACGTGATAAATTCCTCTCTCGATAGTGTTATCCCAGTTCTGGTAGGAAACTTCAAAAAACTATCACCGCTATATGTCCTTATATTTATCAATGGTCTGTTACGAAAAACACAAACCGAGACTGCCTTAACGCCATCTTTAGAAAATGGAACTACAGTCTCATTTCCACGTGACATAAATATGCGCTGATCACTAACATCAAACGAAATTGGCGTATTCAAGCTACACGACTCCATATTCAAAGAAAAACAAACACAAACCACCTGGCAACAGACGTTGGTTATGTGTGTGCGTGTACACTGCTCGACTGGGGGGTTTTTATACCCGTTACGTTTATCGGGTCGAGGACCGTCTATTTATAGCAGCTAACGCAATACGTTATCAGGCGTGGTAATCAGTCGTGTTGCGACATGTTCAGTGACCTCTGGAACTGACCCAATAGGGTGATGTGTGGGGAAATATGATGCGTGTAACAATTCGGTCTCAGGCAATGCGGCTTGAGACTAGGAAACTCCTCTTCCCCCTGTAGTGTTTATATAGGTTGTGGCTTATAAAAATAGGTGTTAGTTGAAGAGGGGGAAACCTCGCGCGCTGACCTAAAATCACTCGTTGTTATTTTCGTCGGGGGCGTAATCACTAAAGTTAGTAGCACTTGTGAGGATGGATCCCCGATGGAATCATCCCTTCACAGCTCTGATAGCCGGTCCTACCGGGTGTGGGAAAACGGTATTCGTGCAAAAGTTTATACAGAACCTTCACGAGCTAGCTGTCCCCGTACCGGAGGAAGTTATATGGTGTTATGGGGAATGGCAATCGATATACGAGACTATGGGGTCAGTGAGATTTATCGAGGGTCTACCAGACGTCGATAAATTATCATCATCATGTGCCACCCTCAACACTATCATCATCATGTGCCACCCTCAACATCAACCTTCATATCCTATCATCATCTTGTGCCACCCTCATCATCATCCCTTAATGTTCTATCATTAAGCCACACAAAGTATCAATCATCTCTCTCCCTCTCTCTCTCTCTCTCACACATGCATGGTAAACCAAAACAAAAAATTCGTTCTATATTTCACAACTTTATTAATACAACAAATATACGACACATATATATATTACTGTCCGGTTGTTGATAATTTTAAGCGTCTGGGCGGGCCCCTCGAAGCCGAAGTATCCACGGGGCGAGCAATCGATAAATGATACGGTCGTTTATGTGCTGTCTCGATGAAAAAGGCATGAGAATTCTGTTAATTTTCGCGCCACGACACTTAAGAAGTATATAATAAACACAATATAGACCACACGTGTTGCTAAACAAATCTTGCAACACCCGCGGGTTGTAGACGAATGGAACGTGTGAGTTTTGCTCTATAAAGTTTAAAATATCCACGTGTCTGGGAGGCAAACCGTAGGAATCGAAATACTCACATTCGCCGAGTCCGATATTTTCGTTCGACGTTGTTCCGTTGTTAGTGTCATTCCACGAAACCACTTACCGCCAAGCATCGACCCAACGGCGACCGCGGCCTTTGTCATAAACACCGACCCTGCCCACGAACCCGGAGAGCATTGGGTGGCCCTATTTTACAACGGACTCGGCGAATGTGAGTATTTCGATTCCTACGGTTTGCCTCCCAGACACGTGGATATTTTAAACTTTATAGAGCAAAACTCACACGTTCCATTCGTCTACAACCCGCGGGTGTTGCAAGATTTGTTTAGCAACACGTGTGGTCTATATTGTGTTTATTATATACTTCTTAAGTGTCGTGGCGCGAAACTTAACAGAATTCTCATGCCTTTTTCATCGAGACAGCACAT
The DNA here is from genome assembly GCA_032433765.1 of Megaustenia siamemsis. Classification (NCBI taxonomy): domain Eukaryota; kingdom Metazoa; phylum Mollusca; class Gastropoda; order Stylommatophora; family Ariophantidae; genus Megaustenia; species Megaustenia siamemsis. Next base: position 22,933,963 of record JAVIAB010000125.1, read on the forward strand.
AAACGACCGTATCATTTATCGATTGCTCGCCCCGTGGATACTTCGGCTTCGAAGGGCCCGCCCAGACGCTTAAAATTATCAACAACCGGACAGTAATATATATATATATGTCGTATATTTGTTGTATTAATAAAGTTGTGAAATATAGAACGAATTTTGTTTAGGTTTACCATGCATGTGTGTGTGTGAGAGAGAGAGAGAGAGAGAGAGAGAGAGATGATTGATACTTTGTGTGGCTTGATGATAGAACATTAAGGGATGATAAGAGGGTGGCACAAGATGATGATAGGATATGAAGGTTGATGTTGAGGGTGGCACATGATGATGATAGTGTTGAGGGTGGCACATGATGATGATAATTTATCGACGTCTGGTAGACCCTCGATAAATCTCACTGACCCCATAGTCTCGTATATCGATTGCCATTCCCCATAACACCATATAACTTCCTCCGGTACGGGGACAGCTAGCTCGTGAAGGTTCTGTATAAACTTTTGCACAAATACCGTTTTCCCACACCCGGTAGGACCGGCTATCAGAGCTGTGAAAGATGATTCCATCGGGGATCCATCCTCACAAGTGCTACTAACTTTAGTGATTACGCCCCCAACGAAAATAACAACGAGTGATTTTAGGTCAGCGCGCGAGGTTTCCCCTCTTCAACTAACACCTATTTTTATAAGCCACAACCTATATAAACACTACAGGGGGGAGGAGGAGTTTCCTAGTCTCAAGCCGCATTACCTGAGACCGAATTGTTACACGCATCATATTTCCCCACACATCACCCTATTGGGTCAGTTCAGAGGTCACTGAACATGTCGCAACACGACTGATTACCACGCCTGATAACGTATTGCGTTAGCTGCTATAAATAGACGGTCCTCGACCCGATAAACGTAACGGGTATAAAAACCCCCCAGTCGAGCAGTGTACACGCACACACATAACCAACGTCTGTTGCCAGGTGGTTTGTGTTTGTTTTTCTTTGAATATGGAGTCGCGTAGCTTGAATACGCCAATTTCGTTTGATGTTAGTGATCAGCGCATATTTATGTCACGTGGAAATGAGACTGTAGTTCCATTGTCTAAAGATGGCGTTAAGGCAGTCTCGGTTTGTGTTTTTCGTAACAGACCATTGATAAATATAAGGACATATAGCGGTGATAGTTTTTTGAAGTTTCCTACCAGAACTGGGATAACACTATCGAGAGAGGAATTTATCACGTTAGTCGAGATGCGAGAGGAAATTTTAACCGCTTATGCTAACCTCAACTACACGCCGCCTGTTGTTAACCAGATCAGCTACACGCCACCTCTCGTTAACCAGATCAACTACACGCCACCTCTCGTTAATCAGATCAACTACACGCCGCCTGTCGTTAACCACCAAAACTACATACCATCTCTTGTTAACACGAATCTCATCGACTACACGCCCCCCTTTGTTAATCAAGGGAACCTCGCTCTTGTTAATCAGACGACAGATCCGGCACCCAATATGAATGCCGCGGGTGTTTCAGCAGAGTCACCAATTACCTATTCCAGCTTTGATCAAGGTTTTGTCAAAATGGAGGGCGGTTGTGTTTTGAAGGCTAATGAAACTTCCTATGCACCCGTGTTTGATAGACATTTAACAAACAGTACCACCAAAACAGGAGGGAGGAAACCCAGACGCTTAAAATTATCAACAACCGGACAGTAATATATATATGTGTCGTATATTTGTTGTATTAATAAAGTTGTGAAATATAGAACGAATTTTGTTTTGGTTTACCATGCATGTGAGAGAGAGAGAGAGAGAGAGAGAGAGAGAGAGAGAGAGAGATGATTGATACTTTGTGTGGCTTGATGATAGAACATTAAGGGATGATGATGAGGGTGGCACAAGATGATGATAGGATATGAAGGTTGATGTTGAGGGTGGCACATGATGATGATAGTGTTGAGGGTGGCACATGATGATGATAGGACATGAAAGGATGGTGTTGAGGGTGGCACATGATGATGATGTGTCAATTTGTGTGGCTTGGTGATGGTGATTTTTATTTGACTTGAGTTAGCTTGGATATGCAATAGAGAGAGAGAGAGAAGAGAGAAAAAAAATCGCTATAATCACACCTGGTACATGATGCTAACGATACTAATAATTGCTTGTCAGCATTTTTTTACATGTCGCCTCCTGTTGCCTAATACCCACACATGATGATAACACTCGACCAATAAAGGCACCCCCCCCCCCTTTCCCCACCCGCACGCCACGCAACGACCCGCCAACCGACCCGCGAGATACCGCCATCCCCACAAGTTTTAGAACCGCTGACCCCTTTTAGAACCGCTGTCCGATAACGGGCGAGCTAGCGACGCGCCGATCACCACGAGATAAGCCGCCACGCACCAACGCACACCACGACCACCGATCGTCACGCACCAACGCACACCACCGAGATAAGCCGATTACCGTCACGACCACCGAGATAATAAGCCGATTATCGGACTTTTGCACGGGTTTGGTGCCAGTTTCGTGCGGTTTCGGTGCCAAATCTATTGTCTTTCGGTGCATGTGCGTGCACTTTTAGAGTGGGTTCACAGCTACCCTTACTACTCACGTTTTTACATACATGTACCATACATACTCGTATTAACTTGAAAAGGACGTTATAAAAATGTGTTTCATAACAGGAAATAGAGTGAGAGATAAGATCAGATATGAAGAACTGAGAAAAAACATGGCCTACTCTACGAGAAAAGCAAACCTAAGGGCGGCGGAATAAAAGAGTGGATTGATTGAATATTAGAAACACTAAGAAATATAATATATAAGAATATAAATATATATATATATATATATATATATATAAAACATCTTCTCAACATTCCTGCATGGTGCAGGAACATTTACATTAGACAAGAAAACAGAACTGAAAATTGAAGCCTTTGAAATGTGGATTTATAGAAGAATAGGATGGAAAGAAGAAGAAACATAATGAAGTCTTAAAACAAATAAACATGAAAAAAGAACCACTAAACACAATTCAAACAAGACAAATGAGAATTTTGTAGCATGTTAAAAGACACAGCAGCCTATTAAAAGTAATCTTGGAAGGGAAAATTCAAGGTAAAAGAGGCAGACCAAGACTAACATGGGCGAATAATTTCAAAAGATGGACAAGTCAACCTATGATAATCTGCACCATCAAAGCAAGAGACAGAGTGGAATTACGCTCCATGATAGCCAACCTTCGATGCGGAGACGGCACTCAATGGTCATAAAGAAACATAGCAGCAGGAGATGTCAACAGAAGAGGAAAAGATGGATTGATGGAATATTAAAAACACCAGAAAACATAACAGCAGGATATGACAGCAGAAGAGCAAAGGATCGCAAACTATATCTCCCATCGACGCTGAAAAAATAGATGAAAAAGAAGAAGAAGAAAAGACGCTTTTCGTTATGTACACTAAACCGTCATCATTGCTATGTTCACGAACTTCCTGGCAAGGTCAAGAACCATGTTGATGTTAACTGAACACTATAAGTCTTCTATCAATGAAATCGTGATTACTATTTTAACATTTGGGACGGTTGTCATTTACGTATCTGTCCCAGGACAAACCAAACTTGACAGTCTGTGGAACACGTGGGCCCTTAACATTCATCTATTGCTGTTAGCAGATAAAAAGATAATTATATTGTTCAATATTATTTAACACAATATGACGTCAGCAGAGTTCAAGGTCGGTCTAGAACCCCATGACATGCATTGATAAAAAGAGGGTAATTCAATGTTTATTTTTGAAAGGGGAGGGAATATGGCAATTGGACATATTTAACTGCTGAATAACATGCGTTGACCTGGTTTACAATGAACCATACATAAATATAATGACAAGCAAAATACAAAGCCTATGATAGACATACAGGCAGACATGCTGATAGACAAGCCGACGGGCATATAGAGAGGTAGACAGTGGGCAGACATAGAGATAAACAGACAGCGAGCAGACTTAATGTAAGCAGGTTGGGAGGCATACATACAGATAGACAGACCAGCGGACTGATAAACAAATAGATAGACTTGCGGGCAGACATACGGATAGACAGACCGACGGGCAGATAGAGAGATAGACAGTGGACAGACATAGAAATAAACAGTCAGCGAGCAGACCTAAAGTTAGGCAGGTTGGGAGGCATACATACAGATAGACAGACCAGCGGACTGATAAACAGATAGACTGGCGGGAAGACATACGGATAGACAGGACAGCGAGCAGACATACAAAAAGTGAGAGATTTTGACTGTCAATAGAAAGATATAAAGACATACAGAGAGAATGACATACAAATACTCGTATACCCGATAGACTGAAGCGTAGATATAGAACAAAACATACGAGAATGTCTAGACATAAAGAGAAATGGAAGTCGTAAATATAAAATTAGCATACGGAAATATGTGAAACTATCGACATATTAAAGTATGTATACAGTCATTGAGTTATTAGCGGTTCATCATCATTGCACTCCGAACATGTCCATAGGTGCTCAGATCCCCTCCTCAGAAAGTCTCAAAGTGTCCAGGGACTGACGACCCCAGTTCTGTGTTGGTTGATTAGTCTTCTTACACGCCCACTAAGTTTCTCGTTTCTGGCCGTGCCCATCTTAACTCCTATCTATTTCAGCCGAAGCAGTGACGTGGACTCATGGTTGTCGAAGTCCTGTGCTCTTCCCACTTCCCCGAAGGCATTGCTGATGTCAGTCCGATCCACTGGTTAACCGTTCTCAACAATAGCGCAGCTAGCCAACCTGTCCGCTCTTTCATTTCCCCGTACTCCCGCATGTCCTGGGACGTAGACAAAGGTGATCTTACATATTTTTGTATGTAACTTTAAGTTAAATCGATTTTAATAATCAAATAGTGAGTTTTAATCAGCGTAACATTGAATGTTGAACCGTTGCCATCCATAGAGTAAGATCTAGGGGGAAATTGAAAAAAAAAATAGAAAAAAATGGTATGGTAAAAGCTTTACGTGATTAGTAGACGACACAGATTTGAACGATGTTTTGGCTCAATAGGCCTTCAGCAGGAACAAACAAACAACACGCACACACACATATATATAAGTAAATAAAACTAATCCTACATAGCTAACTAGTAACGTAACATCCAAAACAAAATAATCGAAACTGGTTAAAGAAAAGAAAAATGACTTCCCTGTGTCGTGAACCGTGGTCAGAATGGGAAAGAAACAGCCACACGAGTTTGGCTGTAATTATACCCTCAGGTCAGGTGAAGGGTTCTAAAAATACGCGAATGGGGGGAACGCTGTATAGGTTACCTCGACTGCAAAGACACTGACAATGTCTAAAAGTATCTAAGGGCCCATAAATACATGTATACACACACACACAGATGCGTGTATACATATATACACGTACAAACAGACATGCACATACTTATACATATCAACATACACATATATATAAACATATATATATATATATATATATTTACATATATATATATATACATATATATGCATGCATACACATACATGCATATATATACCAATACCGATACATATGAACACATACATGCATGTGCACACCCATACGGAACAATCATATATGTGTAGAAATGTGCATCTAAATTAGGCTACGGTTTAACCTTATCAGTAATTGAAAGGGAAGCGTATCTGAAGAAATGAAGAAAGTAACAACCCACCACGTCAAATGTGGTGTGCAGGGTCTGGGAAGCTTGTGCTACTGCTCATATTTCTTTTACCCCCTGCGCATTTTTGGTAATGTGGTCAGAACTACGCCAATGCTGTGAATTTACCAGAAAAATATCCCTGTATCCACCTCAGGCTGGGCGAAACTAGAAGCTGCCCATCAAGATCGAGCCGGACCTTTTGTCCTCAGTTGACGAGTTCACTGATCACCGGTCTATCGCGACTTCCGTTGATCTAATGGAGAGAACAAATGTCGTGTATCCTTGAAATCCATTCTGGCGGCGCTTCTGTGACTTCATAAGCTGATGTTTAGGGCCCGTTCCATGCCCCGCGCCAATTCAGCGAGTACTATTACTAGATAATGGAATCAATCAGAAGGCCGCACACTTCAAATAAAGACGCTTACCATACATAGACGGCTCAATTGTTGCTGGCGCCCGGGAACTTCTGCGCCATTTTTAATATTGAAAAAAATAATTATTTTTATTTTAAGTTTGTGGAAGATCCTTGATGGCGCCCCTGAACACATGAGACGCCCATGGCAACTGCCCGAGTTTCCAGTAACTTGAGCCAGCCTTTTACCTTAATATGAACAAATGGGAACATATTTTATTATACTTCAGAATAGGAGACAATCGACTTCCTAGTCACATGTGTACACAATTCAAGATGACAATTCAAGACTCAGCCACGTGTACTTTTTGACAGGTGCCCCAGACTGCTGCAGACTTACTTCAAAACTGTATTGAATAAATAGAATGAGGAAAACCCATGGCCAATAGATACGACACTGCAAACAAAACTATATGTGGTCTGTATGGACTATACAAACAGTAAAATTTATACAAGAAACGACATCGCAGATACAGTCAAGATTCCAGGTAAACGAACGATCGATAGATACGTGTACGATTGAACATCAAATATTTGTGGATGTATTGTCTAGATAAGATCAATGTTTTCTCTGTAAATAGTTTTCTTTAGGACCCTCTTCGTTCAGGACTAACTTTTTTCGATGTGTCTTTATGTTCTCCATAAACTATCGGGATAGTTAATGAGAACAGCATCCTGGTGATTATAGAACGTCAGTGACGTAATGGCTAGAGCCAAGAATCAGACTGACACTCATCTGTCGACAAAGATAACAAGAAATTGGTACTTTGTAGACTGGTTTAAGGAAAGTAAGAGCGAGGAGGATCATTGGCCCATCATCCCTAAATGTCATGACCTTGTACATCATCATCATAATCATCATCATCAGGAGCTATGGTGGTTGGCGTAGGCGATCATATTTTGGGAGCCCGGATAGCTCAGTGGTTAGTGAACTGGACTACAAAGAACAAGAGGTAGGGTTCGATCCCAACTGACGGCTTCCGGGTTCACCCAGCCTTTAATGGGTACCGGATTTGGGAAAGTAAAGCGCCACGGGTGTAATACCGACCACATTTCCACAAAAATCATGTGCTGAAGGTCTGTAAACTTTATGGTCACTAACACCATATTCCCTATACGCCACTTGGCGTGACGGGGGTACATTACTTTTACTAATATTTATCTTGTGATATTTTATACCCGTTGTGTTAGTTAACCAACAGTGTTTGCTTTTACAAGATCGTATATGGTTCTTACTCTCTCATGATGGCAGGCCTCCTCATCATACGATCAGTTCATTCAAATCTTGTATTACATTTTGACCCTTCTTCCTGAACCTTTCTTCTAAGATGACCATCAGTAAGTTGTTATGTTTTTCTTACATGTCCAGTTTACATTTTTGTCTTAATTTTTTTTTCTTTTCATTTTCACTTGATTCAGTAAAAAAACATTCCAGTGTGAACTTAGAAAAGTGAAATATGAGAAAACAGAAAGAATCACTTATGATAAAAAAAAAAAAAAAGGGAAGCGATTTCAAGATTTGTGGAAAGTGACAATTTGGAAATAAATCAAGAATATTTACCGTTAACAAAATTAATGAATTTTCTAAGAATAGATTTGGCACACAAAAAAAATTATAAAGTAAAAAAAAAAACGTAAAGTGGCAAATAAGGAAACGAAAGAGCATAGAATTTAGGCATGGGTTTACATGAAAATTATATCATTACCACATCTTATTTCGACAACAAACAATTTATGTCTTCTCTTCTTTATCTTTTGCTACGTTCTTTCTTCTACCCCGCCTCTCCTCCACTTACTTTGTCTACTACTACCACCACTGCCACTACTACTACCACCACCACTACTACTACCACCACCACTACTACTACCACCACCACTAATACTACAATCACTACTACCAAGCCCCTACTACTACAACTACTACCACCACCACCACTATTACAACCACCACTACTACTACAACCACTACTACCACCACCACTACTACTACCACTAATACGACCATCAGTACTTCCATCACTACTACTACCACTACTACCACCACCACTACTACTACTACCATCACTACTACCATCACTACTACCATCACTACTACTACCATTACTACCACCACCAACACTACTACTACTACTACTACCACTTCTACTACCACCACCACTACTATTACCACCACTACTACCACTACTACTACCACCACCACTACTAATACCACCACTACTACCACTAGTACTACCACTACTACTACCACCACCACTACTAATACCACCACTACTACCACTACTACTACCACCACCACTACTATTACCACCACTACTACCACTACTACTACCACCACCACTATTAATACCACCACTACTACCACTACTACTACTACCACTACTACTACTACTACATCTTCAAAGTTACTTTTCACCTTTCCCCTCTTATCTTCATAGTCACCGTCGATCACCACCAAAATAGCGTAGTTTCGTCACATCGTAGTTTATAACCAAGCTACAGTATTCTACGCCCCTACACCTAAAACATTTGATCTCTTTGTGCCATATTTTTGGCATCCAACTTTGTTTTTTTTTTGTTCCATACTTTCATGGCCAGGATTAGTACACCCTGATCAACATTAATTCATTAAACTAAGTGTTAAAGGATCTTAAAAGCGTTGCTGACCGCTGCTAGTCTAATCGATGCATCGTACACATCCCTTTTCCTAATCGTTGTCCTCAATTAACAACATACTTTTTGAGCAGAACTCAACAGAACAATAATAGAGAAGGTTCGATAAATCCCTGTCTGACTCTGCTAACTATTTCAGGAATGCAACTCACGGGTTTCATATACCATGTCGATAAGAAAGAAAAAAAAAACAGTTAATATGCATTCCTCATGATGATGAATTGTCAGTTATGGGATTATCAGAATTTCCCTACATATAACTGGTGTTAATATGTGAGCATCACGCGCAACAATCGATACTTGACATAATGTGAGTTTGATATAATATTAAGAGCAATAATCAGGCAATCTGATCATTGGAATGTTAAGATTGTGTTAATTTTATGAAGTTTAGTCTCTGTTTATAAAATCGGATGAGGTAACATCTATTGATAAATCACATGATTACCTCACATGATTATAAAACGACATTCTACGTATGTTTATTCGTTGGAGAAACCATACTTTATTGTCACAAGATTATAGTTTTATTGATTAAACATATCATCTCAATAAGTTGTTATGAAAAGATGTATACTCTGTTGATTATCAACTACATTTTCACATACGTTGATTGTTTTTTTTTTTTTTTAAACAACTAAAAATTAAAAGAGAACTACTAAACACAATTGGGAGCCGCGATAGCTCAGTGGTTAGTGAACTGGACTACAAAGGACAAGAGTAGGGTTCGATCCCAACCGACGGCTTCCGGGTTCACCCAGCCTTTAATGGGTACCGGATTTTTTTCTGGGAAAGTAAAGCGGCACGGGCGTAATACCGGCCACATTACCCCAAAAATCATGTGCCGAAGGTCTGTAAAACTTATGGTCACCAACACCATATTCCCTATACGCCACTTGGCGTGACTCGGGTACTTTACTTTTTTTTTTTTTTTACTAAACACAATTAGAACAAGACAAATGAAATTTGTGGGGCAAGTTAAAAGACACAACAGCCTACTAAAAGTAATATTGGAAGGGAAAATACAGGGTAATAGAGGAAGACCAAGACTAATATGGAAGAGCGACATCAAAGGATGGACAAAACAGGCTATGACAACCTGCAACATCAAAGCAAGAGACAGCGGAATGGCGCTCCATGGTAGTCAACCTTCGATGCGAAGACGGCACTCGATAATGATGATTGTGAAACGATTATCTATTGTAATGAGCATTCAAAGGTCACAACAAGGTACATCATAAAGTTATCGACTTCCAAATTATGACAGCATAACGCCAGCTCGCCAATATTTCAATGTTTCACAGGTTGTGTTAAATCTGACAACATTGCCCTCAACAATTGCCAGAACAAAAATTTGGTTGATATAAGCCATCCTGTTTAGCTAAATGTTTGGTCTACAAACATCGACAGCTAAAAGTTTGGTCTACATGGGCACACATCGACAGCTAAAAGTTTGGTCTACATGGGCAAACATCGACAGCTAAAAGTTTGGTCTACATGGGCAAACATCGACAGCTAAAAGTTTGGTCTACATGGGCAAACATCGACAGCTAAAAGTTTGGTCTACATAAGCAAACATCGACAACTAAAAGTTTGGTTTACATGGGCACACATCGACAGCTAAAAGTTTGGTCTACATGGGCAAACATCGACAACTAAAAGTTTGGTCTACATGGGCAAACATCGACAGCTAAAAGTTTGGTCTACATGGGCAAACATCGACAGCTAAAAGTTTGGTCTACATAAGCAAACATCGACAACTAAAAGTTTGGTCTTCATAGGAAAACATCGACAGCTAAAAGTTTGGTCTACATAGGAAAACATCGACAGCTAAAAGTTTGGTCTATATAGGAAAACATCGACAGCTAAAAGTTTGGTCTATATAGGAAAACATCGACAGCTAAAAGTTTGGTCTACATAGGAAAACATCGACAGCTAAAAGTTTGGTCTACATAGGAAAACATCGACAGCTAAAAGTTTGGTCTACATAGGAAAACATCGACAGCTAAAAGTTTGGTCTACATGGGCAATTGTGGAAAATAAATGTTTGGTCTACATAAGCAAACCTGGAAAATAAATGCTTGGTCTACATGAGACATCCTACACAACTAAGTGTGGAGAAACAGAGACGATTACATCGTTACGGTCCTGTGCCTGTCTACATGTAGAACAATGTTGATCTAAGAAAAAGAAAACAGAATAATAAGATGTGTGAACTTCCAAGTCCTGCAGCTAAAAGTAGAAAAAGAGACCGAGTGCTGAATCTTCAACCACGTGATGAGCAATCGAGTTCATAGACTACTTCGCTTGGATCATCACAGAATAGAGGAAACTATTGAAACATTGAAGGGAGCCGAGATAGCTCAGTGGTTAGGGAACTGGAATAAAAAGGACAAAAGGTAGGGTTCGATCCCAACCGACGCCTTCCGGGTTCACCCAGCCTTAAACGGGTACCGGATTTTTTCTGAGAAAGTATTGCGGAACGTACGTAATACCGACCACATTACCCCAAAAATCATGTGCTGAAGGTCTGTAAAATTTATGGTCACTAACACCATATGGGAGCCGCGATAGCTCAGTGGTTAGTGAACTGGACTACAAAGGACATGGGATAGGGTTCGATCCCAACCGACGGCTTCCGGGTTCACCCAGCCTTAAATGGGTACCGGATTTTTTTCTGGGAAAGTAAAGCAGCACGTGCGTAATACCGACCACATTACCCCAAAAATCATGTCCTGAAAGTCTGTAAAATATAGGGTCACTAACACCATATTTCCTTATACGCCACTTGGTGTGACGGGGGTACTTTACTTTTTTCTTTTCTACTTTACTAACACCATATTCCCTATACGACACTTGACGTTACGGGGGCTCTTTCTTTACTTTTTTTTATTCAAACATTGAAGGTGGAAGTCAGCTCCTGGGTTGAAGGTGATCATCGACTTAAAAATGGCTGTTTTTTTTACGACAGGATTAGGGAAACCTAACTGATCAAGATCCTACTCCACATCCCTAGGGCGATAATGGAAACAGATTGACTATTCAAGCAAAGTGTGTAGAGATCTAAGGGAAGAAAGACAATTAATTAACCAGTGCTGAAAAATTAGATGTATTAGACCGAAAGGTGCGGATTTGAGAGCTAGTTGCAAACCACAATGCAACAAAATCACGTCCATTTAACATTCTCTGAAAAGCTGACAGTGGAGAGAAGTGGTCGTCAGAAAACTGGAGGCATTAAACAAATGGACAGCACTTAAGGCCACATAAAAAATCTTAGGAATGTGGTACTTTATACAGAGCCGACTGGAACGTTCCATTTGGTGCTACTTTATATCATCGAATCAATTCAGAGGAAGAGGTATGTTTACAGCACTAGGAAAAAATGACAAATAATCAACAGAAAAAATATGGACCAAAGCAGGATCGAACCCGTACTCAGTGGCACAGCGCCTTGCCACGAAAAAGGGGGGGGGGGGGGTCGGTGGTGTAGCTGTAAGTTTAGCCTCTAGACAACAAGGTTCCGGGTTCAATCCCCATCACATGCGGTGGAAGTTCCGGGTTCAATTCCCCATCACAGGCGGTGGAAGTTCCGGGTTCAATTCCCATCACAGGCGGTGGAAGTTCCGGGTTCAATTCCCATCACAGGCAGTGGAATTGATTCCGTGGCTTTACCCTCCCCTGGTCTCTGTGCAGTGAGATCTGATGTCTAGCCCTCTCGGAAAATAACGAAAAACATGAGGTCCAGTGTGCATTCTGCGCACGTTAAAGAACCCTTGGCTGTTGGAAATCGAAAAGAGAAGACAAAAAATCGGAGCTGCCCCGAAAAAAAACTACCCAGAAATAAAACTCTTAGCGATACAAATATGAGAGTACCTCTGAAGTCAGAGAATATTTGTCTGTGTGGCGGGGGACACCTGAGCTAACAATGACGGTGTGAAAAATAGGAACAAATGATATACTCCCAAAATTCATTCCCACGGAACTTCATTTGAGATTAAAAAAAAACTGGCGAACGCAAACAAACAAGCAAACAAACAAACAAACAAACAAACAAGCAAACAAACAAACAAACAAACAAACAAGCAAACAAACAAACAAACAAACAAACAAACAAACAAACAAACGATTGCAGAAAGTGACGATGAAAATGTGCGTATTTCATAATCTTAGCAACTTAATATTTTCACTTAATTCACCGTAGAAACAAGAAAAGCAAAGTCCTTTGTTGAAAGCGCTTAATCAGTAGCCCAGCAAATTTGAAGAAAGCAGTTGCAGAAAGTGACCATGTTATAGTAACTTAATGTTCTTGTCCACTGGCAATATCATAAAACGGTTGTTACACATTTACAAACAGGTTTACTCAATGAAACAGTGTGGGACTTGAAGTAGTAAAGGTAAAGGTAAAGTACGAGACTTGAATCAGCATCTTAGCACGCGAGTTTTCACCCATTTGTGCTCGGCCGTCTATCCAGAATTGTCCAAACACTTCTGGACTTCTGGATAGTGTCGCCTCCAGAATCGAAACACACGATGCGAGACAGCATTCATCACCTTCCTAGTGTACTACCCTAGTACACTCATTTCTACCAGCGGCTGGGTTGACCGCGGGGGTATTTTTTATCCAGCCACGAGTACAGCTGACACTGCTTCCTGTGGGAATCGAAGACGGGTTGTCCGAACGTCGGTAGCCACGTCTGGTGATGTTCCCAACTAGGCTAACGAGGACTCCGTGTTTTTTATTATTTTTAAATAATACGAGTCACAAACCGTCTATAGGAAACCGCGTTAATGAAAAGACAACAGAATTCAGCACTAATGATGTAATGAGTGAAAAGGTTTGTTTCTTTCTGAAGATGTGGCGATGTAAGGAATAGAGAAGTGAATGGAAGAGAAAAGATGACGCTGCGCACCAGGTAAAATCTACATTATTGAGACTGAAACAGTTTCTTGATAACAAAGAGATTGAGAAGGTGATTACCACTTTGATGTTGTCTTTTGAGCATTGGAAATAGAATGCAGGAGAAGAGCGTGTAAAAATAGGTCAAGGTACACGAAACAAAGAGAAAAGAAGGAACAATGAGCGAACCAAATGTCAAATATCCATAATTACTGATATCAAAACTGGTATTTTGGGAACAGTCAACAAATGTCACGCAGGCGTGAGTTACCAACAATTTTAGATAATGATAACAGCTATCTAGTGCGGCATTACTCTAGTTCTGACGCCTCACGAAACGCCAGAGAATGAAACCCGCACGCTCAATGCAGATACCATGCAGTATACATGTTACATTTGCTATTTCACATCAGAAAGTGAAAGAAAAAAAAACCTCTTTGAAACTATAGCACATCACAAAAATTTAGTCTTTTGTGTTACCATCTCCAGTCTTTCTGCAAGAGAAAATTATTCAAAAATAGAAAATGTCACAACCTTTACACTCTGAAGAGGTCATAACAGATTGAAATATTACACTTTCAAGTCTCCAGATATAGAAACCCTTCTATGGATACACCACAGTGACCAGTGCCTAATTTAGACTTGGCGAGGCCTTGAGATAAATTAAACACTGAGCTAGACCCCTTCAAATTAATACCAAGTCTCACATTACTTGAAATCATATACTGGCACTTTAAAAATGTGTAGTCCAAAAACAAATTATGAAAATGGTCGAAGCCTCTCGGATTGTGACGTCGACAGCGATGGTATTTTTTTCCCAACCACGATTACAACTCAAACTGCTTCCATCGGAAACCGAACACGGGTTCTCCGAACGTCGGGAGCCCTGTCGGATACGTTTTCCAGCTAGGCTACCGAGGTCCCCATATAGTTAGTACAATATAGCTGGTATTTGATACAAAATAGTTAATATAGTACAGTTGGTATTTGGTACTATAATTACTATATATTTGGTAATTAATACAATATCGCGATAGCTCAGTGGTAAGTGAACTGGACTACAAAGGACAAGGGGTAGGGTTCGATCCCAACCAACGGCTTCCAAGTTAACCCAGCCTTAAATGGGTACCGGATTTTTTCTGGGAAAGTAAAGCGGCACGGGCGTAATACCGACCACATTACACCGAAAATCATGGCCTACAACACCTACAACATTCAAAATATGCAATGTAAAGACTCTTGCTAATCTCGCTTTATTAAATATAGACAAAGATTATTGGGCTAAATGTGAAGACCACGTCTTAAAACAGGAAGAGGAATATTGGAAAAATGATGGTTTGTGGAATGTTCAACCCCAAACAGTTATTAATCTTTTAGACTCGTCTGATTCAGAATGAAAGTATATAGCCCCCACAATGTTGGCCCCTATATTACCTTAAATTAGTTCAACAAACAGTCCTTATCAGGACCACACAACTATGAAAATTGGACATACAGGTATACCTTGATATTATCGTCCGTCCTCGAACTGAGAAGACAATAATTCTCCTGGTGTTTTGTCTTATTAGGTTATTTCCCCATTACGCCCACGCCTTTACCTAGTGAAAATTAATCATAGACCAGCAACTACGGTAATTTCTATTATTTAGGGGTTCACAATTTACAATTTTGACAAACATCAAATAAATTCGCCGCTTTAAGAAAACTGCAGCTGCAAGATATTTGTTAAATATACATTTAAAGGGTCTTTTGCATTCTAATAACATTTGGAAAATTTCAACAGTTATTTAACAACCGTTTACTGAGCAATAGCGTTTTGAAGTTGGGCAAGTGATTTGAAACGAGCTATAACACCATATTCCCTATACGCCACTTGGCATGACGGGCTCTTTACTTTTTACTAATTCAATATAGTTGTTATAATATAGTTCGTAATTGATACAATAAAATTGGTATTTTTTTTATATATTTCAAACAATATAGTTGGTATTTGATAAAATATAGTTCAATAGTACAATGTAAATGGTAATTGGTACAATATAGTTGGTAGTTGATACAATGTAAATGGTAATTGGTACAATATAGTTGGCAACAAGTAAATAGAGCCCCGTCACGCCAAGTGGCGTATAGGGAATATGGTGTTAGTGACCCTATATTTTACAGACTTTCAGGACATGATTTTTGGGGTAATGTGGTCGTTATAACGCCCGTGCCGCTTTACCTTCCCAGAAAAAATCCGGTACCCATTTAAGGCTGGGTGAACCCGGAGCTTTCGGTTGGGATAGAACCCTACCTTTTGTCCTTTGTAGTCCAGTTCACTAACCACTGAGCTATCGCGGCTCAATATAGTTGGTAGTTGGTACAATGTAGTTGGTACAATATAGTTGGTAGTTGATACAATATAGTTTGTAGTTCATGCAATGTAGTAAAAAAGTAAAGTAAAGTACCCCCCGTCACGCCAAGTGGCGTATAGGGAAATATGGTGTTAGTGACCCTATATTTTACAGACCTTCAGCACATGATTTTTGGGGTAATGTGGTCGGTATTACGCCGGTGCTGCTTTTACTTTCCCAGAAAAAATCCGGTACCCATTTAAGGCTGGGTGAACCCGGAGCCGTCGGTTGGGATCGAACCCTACCCCTTGTCCGTAGTAGTCCAGTTCACTAACCACTGAGCTATCGCGGCTCCTACTAATTTTTAGGGAATTAGTAAAACCCAGGTGTCCTCGCCAGGATTACGAACCCCGGCTGTTGCCATGCAATGTAGTAGGTAGTTAAAATAATATAGTAAAATATCTATCTATTGACCTTTCGATCCGTTGCCGGCTCATAGGGCGTAGACCAAGATACACCTTCTGATATCTGAATTTTTGTTCTAGCAGTTTTCTTTTAAAGATTTTTTATCAAATCTTTCCATTTGTCTCTGTTCTGTGCAAGCAGCTCTATCTCATTGAGGGAGCCGAATCCGTCTACGTTTCATTAACAACATTGTTTTTACGATAGCGGCTTGTTAAACCTCTGATCAACGGCTATATACCAAGCAGGAGAAAAATAATTCCTAGTAAAATATAGTAAATATAATATAGTTGTGATTAATATAATGTAGTTGTAGTTAATATAATGTAGTTGTAGTCACAATATAGTTCGCGTAATCTATAATTCGTAAATATAGTTGGTGTAATATAGTTGTAGTTGATACAGTAAAGTTGGTAGTTGTTACAAAATAGTTCGTGTAATATAGTTGGTAGTTGATTCAATGTCGTTAGTAGTTGATACATTATAGTTGATAGTTGATACAATATAGTTGATAGTTGATACAATAATGTTGATATATTATAGTTGGTAATTGATGCAATCTAGGTGGTATGATATAATTCGCAATTAAAACAATATAGGTGGTATAATATAATGTGTAGTTATGACAATATAGTTAGTTGTTGGTACACTGAAGATGGTAGTTGGTACACTGTAGGTGGTAGTTGGTACACTGTAGGTGGTAGTTGGTACACTGTAGGTGGTAGTTGGTACACTGTAGGTGGTAGTTGGTACACTGTAGGTGGTAGTTGGTACACTGTAGGTGGTAGTTGGTACACTGTAGGTGGTAGTTGGTACACTGTAGGTGGTAGTTGGTACACTGTAGGTGGTAGTTGGTACACTGTAGGTGGTAGTTGGTACACTGTAGGTGGTAGTTGGTACACTGTAGGTGGTAGTTGGTACACTGTAGGTGGTAGTTGGTACACTGTAGGTGGTAGTTGGTACACTGTAGGTGGTAGTTGGTACACTGTAGGTGGTAGTTGGTACACTGTAGGTGGTAGTTGGTACACTGAAGATGGTAGTTGGTACACTGTAGGTGGTAGTTGGTACACTGTAGGTGGTAGTTGGTACACTGTAGGTGGTAGTTGGTACACTGTAGGTGGTAGTTGGTACAATATAGTATGTATCTGCGACAATATAGTTAGTAGTTGATTCAATGTCAATGGCAGTTGATACAATTTTAGTCTATAGTTGATACATTAATGATGGTATACTATATTTTAGTTCATATAATTTAGTTAGTGGTAGTTACAATATAGGTGATATAATAAAATTGGTAGTTGGTACAATATAGTTGGTAGTTGCAACAACTCATGCTGGATTTGCTGTAAACGATGCCCCAACAAATGGATGCTACAAAGAAGTAACTGCTTTAATACATTTTGAAAGAATCTAAATCTGGGATGTTATTTATGGACATCTGTGACGTAATGCACTCGGTGATTGTCCTAGGACAAGATGACATAACACATTTGCGAGACTAATGCAGTTTTGCTTAAACGTGACACAAGTAGGAAGTCGGGCGAGGGGTTGGGGTGGAGGAGCTAACAAAATGGTAAGAAAGTAGTAAACGCATGAACGATCGTTATTGAACATTATGTTAGAAGTATATGTGTAAAAGGCACCAAACACACATAGAGAAAACACATAACAGTAAAACATATAGACAACTACACACAGGACTCTTGGACTCACATGCACATGAATGGCTCTGCAACAAACGCCACCAGAAATGGACGAGGAGGTGTATTTTTTAGGCTGAATAACCAGGAAGAGATCAACGAGTCAATAGCTACTGGGAAATTTGCAAACAACTATAAAGGAGAAACTGAGGTTCTAGAAGATGCTGTAAAACTGGCTATTAAACACACAAAAATAACGTGCACAAGAAATTGGTAATATTGAAAGATGCGCTGTCAGTCTTAAAAGCTCTCAAAGCCCACAGGAACAGCGATTTAGATGACCTGAGAACAACCCTAGACCAATTGTGCAATAACTTCAAGAGAGTGGTCATCCAGTGGATACCATTACACTATAATATACACGGAAACGAATGCGCAGACAAACTAGCTATGGAGGGAGGGAGATTGCCACAAGAGAACCATCTGATCAGAGACGATGAAGCCAAATCCATCATCAAAGGCCAGTATCATGAAAAATGGAAACAAGAAACACCCAAAGTATAATGAGAGTGACGGATACCTCCAACTATCAAGGAGGGATCAAGTCATCTTACTTCGCCTATGCACCGGCCACAATAGAGTTAGAAACACATGTTCATTAAACTCAAAATAGGAACTACTAGCCTATACCACTGTACCCTGGATAACTTGACAACAAAACATATTCTACATGATTGCCCCTGTGCACAGGCCAGGGTAGGTCAATATGGCCCATGCTCACCTCCATGGAAGAGAAACCCTACGGAACAACCGAATCACTGAAACAGACAGCTGCCTTCATAGGAGAGTCCGGAGTCCTAGTCTGAATGAGCCATGATCGAAGCATCAGAAGAAGAATCTTATGTTGTAAAACAAAGTATAAAGTAATCCTTAGTGCAAAAAACAATGACTCTTTGCATTAAAATTAACCGTCGTCTACTAAAAGAGACTGTACACCGATGAGACTGCCTAGGGTGCAATGACATTGTTTTAAGCGACCACGAAAGAACTAAAACGACAAACAAAACAATAAACACCAGAGAATAATAGTGGAATCAAGTGGAGTCGTAGAAACATTTGAATGTAGCAAAAACTGAGATGTGAATCAATGAAATTTTACTAACATTTGAATATACGAAGCAATGAAATGTCACAATCTATAGAATTTAAAACAAAGCACGTGAATGCATGAGTAATGTATCTCAATCAATGAAATATAACAAACATTTGCATGTAATATGCAACTAAATGTCACAAGCAATGGAGTATATCCAGCATGGCATGAAAAGGACATTTTAGTATAACAAGCAATGGAATGTAATGTACTCATAATGTACGAGTATACGTAACTAAATTATTAATATGTTTATTGTTATATAGAGTAGGTCGAGAGAAATTAACCTTAGGAAATAGACAAGAGAATTCTGTGGAGGCAATTAAAACGCGATTTTGCAGAGAAATGTTGAGAATCAGAAGGACAACTTAAAAAAGGTAACGAAGAAGTTCTAAAGAATCTAAAGCAGAGATAAAAGCTTATCACCAACATTGGGAGGAGACAATCATTATTTGTTGGCCTGGGACGATGAAGGGACAAAGGTGCTCATTATGACAACTGCAAACATCTATAGAAAGAGGCAAACAGAAGGTAAGAATACCAGGCATGCAGTTTAAGAGAATAACAAATGGTAGGAAATCAACAGGTGAATTGGCAAACACAAGTTGGTGGAGAGGATATGAACACCTAGGCGAGCACCTGATGATGATTATATTAGCAGATAAATAGACGTTTGTTCAAAGGTCCACGTAGAGTGTCATGTATTGTTGAGTATTTTCAACTTGTCTGGTTGTACAACAAAAGAGCAGTAAACATTATGTAATGCGTCACATATTCTTGCACAAGAACTTCAACAAAAAGTGGCTACAAACAGTGGATAAGACGCGCAAATATGTAATATGTTTACGTAAAAGGGCTAACAGGTTAGAAATTAAGTAAATCATCGAAACGTTGGTTTGTTCAATCTTGCCTTACCCCTAGAATATTCTCAGTATTTGTCTTGTATTCAACAATAAAATAATATCAGATTCGCCTAGCCGGGGAAGGTATTTGCAGCAAGAAGGAGAGATCCCAATGGTACCAAAGATCCCCTCCCCTCTCCTACATGTGCCTTGTCTTAGTACGTCAGATTTTAACTCCTTCAACCCAGAATTATTTTGCTGCTTTGGACAGAATTAATAAACATAGAAGTGTTAATTAATCAATGTCAACAAGTATTTTTTTTTTTTTTTTTTTTTTTTTTTTTTTTTTTTTTTTTGCGTTCGCCAGCTTTCACCTCTGAATTTTACGTGTTAAACCCTTTTTCCATGTCAGCCGTGCGCACAGGGGTCTCTCACCGCGCAGGCAAATAACTCCGTCTTCGGAGGTATTCCAATTTTTTCCATGGATGAGTAACTGACGTTTCAAACCAGGCCTCGCTCCTGAGAACAGGAGGTGGGGGGGGGGGGGGGGGGGGTGTAGTTGCCACAGAGATAAATCACAAAATAAAAATTGCAACTGGCGCAGCCGGGATTTGAACTCACAACCTGGCTGTGTCTATCTCACAACGTCTTGCATCGAGACCAACCAATCTCAGAAATGTTTGCTTCGAATTAAAAGATGTCTTTACGACATTACTGGGGCCTGCCAGGTGGTTGGGGGGGGGGGGGGTGTATATACAGGACCAAAGAATAATGGCCGCATGTTTCGAGCAGTCGCAACTAGGCGCTTGGGGTTGAGTTTTTTATTTCTTCTTTTCAAACATAAATTCTAATAAAAAGAGAATGTTGGACATGAAAGGTTAATAAACGAAACATTTGGGATTACGCTATGGAATAGCGTTGGTAGCGTTAGACAGGAATTAGGAGGGTTATACCTTTACTTCATGATCTGACGTGATATTGGACATGCTACACAATGGCTGAAGAAGCCGAGATGGTGAAGTGGAAAATACTTTCGTTTGTTGAATAAGGTATCGGGGGCTCGAGTACTTTCTTCTTCTGCTATCGCCTGACGACTACTCATCATCATCTACCGTTGAACAGACGTAAAGTGGGCCTAACTCTGTAAAGGTCAAGTACGAGACTTGAATCGACGTCTTCGCACGCGAGTTTCCACCAATATGTGCTCGGCCGACTATCCAGAAGCGTTCGGAGACTTCTGAATAGTGTCGCTTCAAGCATCGAGACTCACGATGCGAGGCGGCATTCCTCACCTTCTCTGGTAACCATTTCTGCCAGATGTTAGGTCGATCGCGGGGGTGTTTTTTTTTTAACCACGAGTACAACTCACACTACTTCCAGCTGGAATCACAGTTTGTCAGAATGTCGTTAGCCCAATCGGGTGGGTTTCCCAAGTAGGCTACAGAGGCCCCAATATATATATATATATAAAACACCACGATGTTTTATAATTATAATATAACCTTGAAGACATGATCTGTGGTTGAATGATTGTTGTCTCGCAGCTAAGAAAAGGGCAAGACACTTTATGACGTCATTTAGAGAAAAAGTAGTAAAGTACCCCCGTCACGCCAAGTGGCAAATAGGGAATATGGTGTTAGTGACCATAATTTTTAGACCCTCGGCACATGATTTTTGGGGTAATGTGGTCGGTATTACGCCCCTGCCGCTTTACTTTCCAGAAAAAAAAATCCGGTACCCATTAAAGGCTGGTTGAACCGGAGCCGTCGGTTGGGATCGAACCCTACCTCTTGTCCCTTGCAGTCCAGTTCACTAACCACTGAGCTATCGCAGCTTCCCATGTAGAGAAATCTGTGAGTTTATGTGCACTTCCATATTTTCTCCATATTTTTTGCTTGTAATACATTAAATGGTATTAAACATTTAAACTAATAGAAGTACAAAATAAACTACAACGTTTCGGCATAATACTTCATCAGGTATTACACACACAAAAATTATACAACTTTAACACGTAAATCCAAGCCAGAAACCACAACGCTGATCTAAAAATGGCGGGAAAAGACGGTGTTCATACTTAATGATTGCATTTTTTTTACTTATTTTGCTTTGTAGTCTACATATCGATATATCTATATATCGAGAAGATCTGTACTGTAGCACATTACTCTCCAGCGCACTCATCTTGAGCTTACAGTTATATAGGAATGCCTCAGTAGCCAGTGTCTTCCTCGACCAAGTCTGCAGCGTAGTAGTTACCTGGCACTCAGTTCAGGGCAAGACCAATGTTTACAACACTCTAAAGAAATCTACAAATAATCAACAAGATAAAACACATTTAAACAACAATAGGCAGCCCGAAGCAGGATCAAACCCGCTCTCCTCAAGACAGCGCCTTGCCACAAGCGACTTTGGTACATTGTGAACTAAGCAAGTCAAGAGTTACAGGTTCGATCCCTTTCGGGGTGTCTACTGTGATTTGATTTTCTTTTTTTGATTATTTATGGATTTGTTTCCGAGTGTTATAAACATACGCCATACTTTGAAATGATTCTTTGATCTGTCACCGCGGAAATTTTCCTTTCATAATAATATTCATTTATTTTTATTTGTCTTCTATCTGCGCTCTGAGAAGAAATTATCTAGACCAGCGCTGTCCAACATGTTGATATATTGAGGCACGTCTGACTGATGGCTACAGAGAAGAAATCATCTAGACCAGCGTTGTCCAACATGTTGATATATCGAGGAACGTCTGACTGATGGCTACAGAGAGGAACTCATCTAGACCAGCGCTGTCCAACATGTTGATATTTTGAGGCACGTCTGACTGATGGCTACAGAGAAGAAATCATGTAGACCAGCGCTGTCCAAC
This sequence comes from Megaustenia siamemsis, assembly GCA_032433765.1. Lineage (NCBI taxonomy): Eukaryota > Metazoa > Mollusca > Gastropoda > Stylommatophora > Ariophantidae > Megaustenia > Megaustenia siamemsis. The sequence continues at coordinate 22,956,961 of JAVIAB010000125.1, forward strand.
ATGTTGATATTTTGAGGCACGTCTGACTGATGGCTACAGAGAAGAAATCATCTAGACCAGCGTTGTCCAACATGTTGATATATTGTGACACGTCTGACTGATGGCAACAGAGAAGAAATCATATAGACCAGCGTTGTCCAACCTGTTGATATATTGAGGAACGTCTGACTGATGGCTACAGAGAGGAAATCATCTAGACCAGCGTTGTCCAACTTGTTGATATATCGAGGCACGTCTGACTGATCGCTACAGAGAAACCATCTGGACCAGATCTGTCCAACATGTTGATATATTGGGGCACGTCTGACTGAGGGCTACTCTGAATCCGAATTGATTATTACTTAATTGAGGTTCTCTTATGTATCTTATTCTCCTCTCTAATATTTTAGCATACATTTTACCAACTTGACTCAATAGGGATATTCCTCTGTACATTTCACACTCCCTTTTACTTCCGTTATTCTTCAAAAAATGGGAGCGTTGTCCAACATGGTGATATATTGGGGCACATCTGACTGATGGCTACAGAGAAATCATCTAGACCAGCACTGTCCAACATGGTGATATATTGGGGCACATCTGACTGATGGCTACAGAGAAATCATCTAGACCAGCACTGTCCAACATGGTGATATATTGGGGCACATCTGACTGATGGCTACAGAGAAATCATCTAGACCAGCACTGTCCAACATGGTGATATATTGGGGCACATCTGACTGATGGCTACAGAGAAATCATCTAGACCAGCACTGTCCAACATGGTGATATATTGGGGCACATCTGACTGATGGCTACAGAGAAACCATCTAGACCAGCACTGTCCAACATGTTGATATATTGGGCACATCTGACTGATGGCTACAGAGAAACCATCTATATCAGCACTGTCCAACATGTTGATATATTGGGGCACATCTGACTGATGGCTACAGAGAAACCATCTAGACCAGCGCTGTCCAACATGTTGATATATTGGGGCACATCTGACTGTTGGCTACAGAGAAACCATCTAGACCAGCACTGTCCAACATGTTGATATATTGGGGCACATCTGACTGATGGCTAAAGAGAAACCATCTAGACCAGCGCTGTCCAACATGGTGATAAATTGGGGAACGTCTGACTGATGGCTACAGAGAAACCATCTAGACTAGCGCTGTCCAACATGGTGATATATTGGGGCACGTCTGACTGATGGCTACAGAGAAACCATCTGGACCAGCGCTGTCCAACATGTTGATATATTGGGGCACATCTGACTGATCGCTACAGAGAAACCATCTAGACCAGCGCTGTCCAACATGTTGATATATTGGGGCACATCTGACTGATGGCTACAGAGAAATCATCTAGACCAGCGTTGTCCAACATGTTGATATATTGGGGCACGTCTGACTGATGGATACAGAGAAACCATCTAGACCAGCGCTGTCCAACATGTTGATATATTGGGGCACATCTGACTGATGGCTACAGAGAAATCATCTAGACAAGCGTTGTCCAACATGTTGATATATTGGGGCACGTCTGACTGATGGATACAGAGAAACCATCTAGACCAGCGCTGTCCAACATGTTGATATATTGGGGCACATCTGACTGATGGCTACAGAGAAATCATCTAGACAAGCGTTGTCGAACATGTTGATATATTGGGGCACGTCTGACTGATGGATACAGAGAAACCATCTAGACCAGCGCTGTCCAACATGTTGATATATTGGGGCACATCTGACTGATGGCTACAGAGAAATCATCTAGACCAGCGCTGTCCAACATGGTGATATATTGGGGCACGTCTGACTGAGGGCTACAGAGAAACCATCTAGACCAACGCTGTCCAACATGTTGATATATTGGGGCACATCTGACTGATCGCTACAGAGAAACCATCTGGACCAGATCTGTCCAACATGTTGATATATTGGGGCACGTCTTACTGAGGGCTACAGAGAAACCATCTAGACCAACGCTGTCCAACATGTTGATATATTGGGGCACATCTGACTGATCGCTACAGAGAAACCATCTAGACCAGCGCTGTCCAACATGATGATATATTGGGGCACATCTGGCTGCAGAGACGCGAGCGGCAAATTACTATTCCGATAATAATCATCATAATAAGAGTAGCAATATTCTATCTATCTCTCTCTAATGTCATTTCCAGCCGAAGACGGCATATAGGGCAGAACCAATCTCAAATACAGAAACCTTGCAAGACAAAATGGCACAGATTGCAGAGATCACTGTTTTTAAAATCTATGTGTATCAATATTACTGTAATCAAAATTATGAGATGAAAACTTAACCATCTACTAATTTTGAAATTCTAATTAACTTTAGACTAAAACTATGATCATAAACAAAGTTAACACTCACAAACTACAAGTCGATATCAAATTGAAGGAATAGACCTGGAGACAATTCAAAGTTACAGCTTCTTTTGGACATACTGTAACCAATGATGGAAATGTACAACTGAAATAAACAAAAGAATAGGAATGGCAATAAGTAATTTTAATATATTGAAAAATATACTAACAAATAACACCTGGGTTGAAACTAAAAAGAGCAAAATATTATATCTTCTCAACATTCCCGAATGGTGCAGAAACATGGACATTACACAAGAAAACAGAACAGAAAATTGAAGCCTTTGAAATGTGGATTTATAAAAGAATAGGAATAATTATATGGAAAGAAAAGAAATCAAATGATGATGTCTTAAAACAACTACTTATGTAAAAAGAACTACTAAACACAATTCAAACAAGAGAAATTAGATTTTGGGGCATGTTAAAAGACACAACTTCCTACTAAAAGTAATCTTGAAAGGGAAAATACAATTTGCAATTACAATTTGCTGAGTAAAATTTAGCGACAGGAAAGTAGCCCTTGCCGCGGCGGCACGGAGTCAAATCTAGAACAGCTCTGCCCTAGGCCAGCACAGTCTTTCCTAGCCCTTCCAAGGTTGTATCAAGTTTCCACACTTTCACGTAGAACGTTTATGAGAATTATTATAACCCTGTCACATGGAATCTTTGCTTTTTGGCTCCCCCAGGCATGACCCCGGCATGAACTCTCAAACTTGAGCTAACAGACCGACAGCAGTAGAAAGACAGCAGTAGAAAGACAGCACCAGACTACATCATTTGCATGCAAAACAGCCACACATTTCCCGTTTTATAAATCCTACCCGTGTTCTCTCATTCGCTGTTTCCCTGGTCGAGTGACAAGTGATTGATTGCAATGTGAAATTGAATGATTGTAAATTGAAACACATTAACCGACGTAACACTTATGGATGAAATCGTGAAATGAAATTATTGTAAAATGCGACACATATATTGGACAATGAGCACCTCATACTCGTTACTTGATGTTGGAGATCAAGCGATATGGCAAGCCTATATTGCAGTTGTTTCTATGGTGTTGGGGCGAAATAAAACTTGGATCTGGACACCTGCGACTGGTCAGGACAATCGTCATCTATTCTCTGGTCCTATATGTATCCAACCCCCTCTCGGCAGACCCTAGAAATATGATAAACACAGTAACGATAGTTTTATTATGGGAAACATATTGACTTCTCATACTCATTAATTACATTTGTGATTTTGAGAATAAATTACTGTAATTGGGGTGGGGGGAGGATCTTATATTGACATGCGTTACTCATTTATTGAATTCTACACGACATATTGTAGTAGCAGAGTAAATGAATTTTAAACAAAAAATTACAATTAGTTTTTAAAAAAATTTTTATTTCCTTATCTTATCCGCCTCAAGCATACTTATTTGTAAAATAAAATAGAAAAATACAAAACTATAATATTTAGCATTTACATTTATAAGAATAAAGAACTTGATGTCTGCTGTGTAGCAACTTTCATTGCTATCTCCGGTACAAGTTTAGCAGTATAATATGTCTAAAATATGCCTTTATGTCTATATGTCTAAAATATGTTTATGTCTACATGTCAAAAACATATCTATGTCTAAAATATGTCTTTATGTCGATATGACAACAGCCTACTGAAAGTGATCCTGGAGGGGAAAATACAAGGTAAAAGAGGCAGAGGCAGACCAAGATTAACATGGACGAGTAACATCAAAAGATGGACAAATCAACCGATGACAACCTGCACCATCAAAGCAAGAGATAGAGCAAAATGGCGCTCCATGGTAGCCAACCTTCGTTGCGGAGACGGCACTCAATGATGATGATGTCGATATGGCTAAAATATAAATTTATGTCTATATGTCGAATATATATATATATATATATATATATATATATATATATATATATATATATATATATATATACGTGTGTGTGTGTGTGTGTCCAAATTATATCTTTATGTCCATATACTAACAACAAAATATATAATAACAACAAAAGAAATATCAACAGTGCTGAAACTAAGAATGGCAGAATGTTACATCTTCTCAATATTCCTGTATGGTGCAGAAACATGGACATTAGATAAGAAAACAGAACAGAAAATTGAAGCCTTTGAAAAGTGGATTTATAGAAGAATAGGTACAATTGGATGGAAAGAAAAGATAACAAACGATGAAGTTTTAAAACAACTGAAAATAAAAAGAGAACTACTAAATACAATCAAGACAAGACAAATGAAATTTTTGTGGCATGTTAAAAGACACAACAGCCTACTAAAAATAATATTGGAAGGAAAAATACAAGGTAAAAGAGGCAGAGGCAGAGCAAGACTAACATGGACGAGCAACATCAAAAGATGGACAAGTCAATCTATGACAGCCTGCACCATCAAAGCAAGAAACAGAGTAGAATGGCGATCCATGGTAGCCAACCTTCGTTGCGGAGAAGGCACTCGATGATGATGATGATGTCCGTATGTTGAAAACATGTCTATATGTCTACTAATATTGGCATAGAGTGGTATAGAGATTGTCATATTCATTACAAATATGAAAATGATGTAGAATGACTTGGGTTGTTGTGTAGCTACTTCCATTGTTATCTTTATAAATATAAGCAAACAAATAAAGCAATTCATATATCGTCCGTTGTGTGAGACGATGTTCACCATCGTTCTCATAGCATTTTGGGGACTTCTTTGTTTCATCAACGACGAGACTATCCATCCACGAGAATAAACATGACTCATCGGCACGTGACCAGTTAGAGAATAGTTATTTTTATCTGACGTATTTCATGATAGTTACAATGATGTGTACATGTATGTCTTTATTATACACGTTTCATTTTTTTTTCTTATCGTTAAGTGTGTCAAGTATGTAAATTAAAAGATCACCCTCTCCCACTAAAAAAAAAAGAGAAGAAAAATGAGAAGTGATACCAATACCCTTACTCCTTCATTTCTTTATTTGTTCTGCTTGAAATTATGTTTGATGTTTTTTTTTTAATTTTATTTTCCATGTCTAGACTGACTAGTGGGCTCTGCAGGGAAAGAAGAAACAATAATTCGGTCATGATTACTGATAGATGAAATCAGCCTCACCGCACTCATGGTCGCCCCATAGGTGTGTGGTCGTTTCCAAAACATGGCTGAAAGTACGCGCGCGGATAGTTCGTGTAAGCTGACCGTCATCATCATCTGTATGTGTCACACTGGTTGGCGTAGGCGATCATATCTTTCCACAGTACTCTACCCACAGTGCGCCGTATCTATTCTGTTGTTTACTGTTCTCTATGCCATGACACCAACTATTCAGTATATTCTCTCTGTGTCGTCCGCGATCTCTCTTTCCCTGCCTGTATTTTGCCAGTTGTAACCAAGTATTCCAACTTTCCTTTTCTCATGATATGCCCGATAAATGTTGATTACTTCTTTTTAATGTTTCTTAAGATCTCCCTTTTTGTGTTGGCCGCTTTGAAAAATTCTTCGTTGGTCATTTCAACTGTCCAGGGAATTCTCAATATTCTTCTGAGGAATCCCATCTCATTAGCCTCTAATCGTCTTTTCATTTGTTTGTCTTCTGTCTATAATTCGCTTCAATAGGTCTGAACTGGCTCTATAGAGCACTGATGGACGTTCTATCTCACTTCTATTGACATAGGCTTTTTGCATAAGACGTTTTTCATTGTCTGAAATGCTATTTTGGCCTGAGCTATTCTACATTTTATTTCTGTGGTGCATCGTTCATCTGATGTTATTATTGTACCGAAGTATTTGACGTGTTGTGCTTGTTTCAGATTTGTCCAGTTTATTTTTATGCTGCATGATGGCGATGATTGTTTCTTCGATATGACCATTACTTATGTTTTCTTACTATTCAGACTGATACCTTTCTCGTTGCTTTCTTTTATATCACTATTATTTCTTGTTCATTTCTAAGTTGAGAGCTATATTTACAAAGACAAGACAAACTAAAATGTTTTCGGTTTTTATATGATGACGCCTAAACTTATTACTGACAAAATAACTACCGACTACAGATTTGCTCAAAGTATGGTGACACGAAAAGCTTCTTGCAGCCATTACCAGTGCCACTACTGGGCAAGCTATTTATGACCAGCCCTGCAGAAAAAAAAATGTAAAGTACCTCCATCACGCCAAGGGGCGTATGGGGAATATGGTGTTAGTGACCATATATTTTACAGACCTTCGGCTCATGATTTTTGAGGTAATGTGGTCGGTATTACGCCCGTGTCGCTTCACTTTTCCTGAAAAAAATAATCAGGTATCCATGAAAGGCAGGGTGAACCCGGAAGCCGTCGGTTGGGATCGAACCCTACCTCTTGTCCTTTGTAGTCCAGTTCACTAACCATTGAGCTATCGTGCTCCCGACCAGCCATGAGTTCACACACGATTTCTCTGAACTTGCTAACTGAGGTGTATCAAAATATATGCAGAAATAAATACACCTGATTCATCCTATGAATCATGGACAATCTCGTAAACAGCGAGGAAGAAAATCGATTAATTCGAAACAAAATGCTGCAGAAAAATCCTTAAGACACCTTGATTATTTAAAAGGGACAATGAAGACATATTAAAAGAATGAAAAATTAAAAAGAATTGTCTTATAAACACCATTCTACAAAGGCAATTAAAACACTCTGGTCACATAAAAATACACAGCACGGGCTGGAAAGAACAATATTGGAAGGCATGGTTCCTGGACGATGCATCAGGGGCAGACAGAGAAGAAAGTGGTTTGAAGATATCAAGGAGACCTTGAACATGACAACAGAAGAAGTAGGCGATCTGGCTAGAGACAGATTCTTTCAGACGGGTTGTGGTGAATGCAACGTTCTGTGGGAGATCTGGCTAGAGACAGATTCTTTCAGACGGGTTGTGGTGAATGCAACGTTCTGTGGGAGATCTGGCTAGAGACAGATTCTTTCAGACGGGTTGTGGTGAATGCAACGTTCTGTGGGAGATATGGCTAGAGACTGAGATTCTTTCAGACGGGTTGTGGTGAATGCAACGTTCTGTGGGAGATCTGGCTAGAGACAGAGATTCTTTCAGACGGGTTGTGGTGAATGCAACGTTCTGTGGGAGATCTGGCTAGAGACAGATTCTTTCAGACGGGTTGTGGTGAATGCAACGTTCTGTGGGAGATCTGGCTAGAGACAGATTCTTTCAGACGGGTTGTGGTGAATGCAACGTTCTGTGGGAGATCTGGCTAGAGACAGATTCTTTCAGACGGGTTGTGGTGAATGCAACGTTCTGTGGGAGATCTGGCTAGAGACAGATTCTTTCAGACGGGTTGTGGTGAATGCAACGTTCTGTGGGAGATCTGGCTAGAGACAGATTCTTTCAGACGGGTTGTGGTGAATGCAACGTTCTGTGGGAGATCTGGCTAGAGACAGATTCTTTCAGACGGGTTGTGGTGAATGCAACGTTCTGTGGGAGATCTGGCTAGAGACAGAGATTCTTTCAGACGGGTTGTGGTGAATGCAACGTTCTGTGGGAGATCTGGCTAGAGACAGATTCTTTCAGACGGGTTGTGGTGAATGCAACGTTCTGTGGGAGATCTGGCTAGAGACAGAGATTCTTTCAGACGGGTTGTGGTGAATGCAGTGTTCTGTGGGAGATCTGGCTAGAGACAGAGATTCTTTCAGACGGATTGTGGTGAATGCAGCGTTCTTCGACCTGATTTTGATTCGCCCTACTAGCCAGACCGGTTAACTTGCACTGACTTATCTAGACTTTCCATTCATGACGTTCTGAAGCGCGCTAACCTAATCTCTTTCTAATGTAAATATTCTCATTCTGTAATGATTCGATTTACGACAAGACTCATTTATTGTGATAAACCTGTCACTAAGTGAGATTATGCTATACAACTAAAAACCTACTATATACAAAAATGGCGGCTCTAAATAAGCACAAACTGCTGGTCAGGCGTGTTCAGTACTCAAATATGGTCATTTTTTCCCGAACCGATGTTAGTTTCACCTAGTGTCTGAAAATGGACACTACAAGTTTTCATTAGGAAAGTAAACCGGTCCGGTGTGATACTAACCACATAATTCATAGATATGTGGATGTGACAGTATTTGACGCTAGATAGGAGAAATATCGAGTGTCGGAGAATCGCGGCACACGTAATTTCATTTCAAATTAGTTTCCTTGAGGGAGGGTCATGAGGCGGAGTGATCTCAGTTACAAGGTGGAGCATGATGACATTATTTCCACTCTTAATTGTAATGACATACAGATTAGTTGATTGTTGATAGTACCGGGGAGTTTTTGGAGAGCTTTCACAATTATAATTATATTTATTCATTATATTAACACTCTACTCAGAGTTTTTGGAGAGCTTTCACAATTATAATTATACTTATTCATTATATTAACATGTTATTCAGAGTTTTTGGAGAGTTATTACAATTATAATTATATTTATTCATTATATTAACACTTTACTCAGAGTTTTTAGACGAGCAAACACGTGTATTTGCATTAATAGAAAGAGCGTTGAACTGATATGGCAGTATATAAGGGAAGCATGAAATCAGAGAAACAGCTATGGAGAGTTAGGCAGCTATGAGGATATCTAGAGATCACCATCAAGTACCGGCCTGCTGGCATTGGTGATCATGTCTCTCCACAACTTTCGATCTCGACAGTTATTTATAATTTCTGTTATTGACCTTCAACCAAGCCATTCTTTGAAGCTGTCTGGTATTTTTTCTCTTTGCTTCCCTATATCTCTTCGTTCCTCAATTTTTCCAGTTGTTACAATATATTCCAGTTGTTCTCTTCTCATTACATGGCCAAAAATGATGATTGTTTCTTCCTAATATTGGAAATTAGCTCTCTTTTTGCTTTGACCTCTCTCAGAAAATTTTCGTTACTCTTCTTAGCTGTCCATGGTATTCTCAACATTCTTCTGTAAAACCACAGTTCTACAGACTTCAGCGATTTTCTTGTCTGTTGTCCTATTGTCCATGATTCACTTCCATATGTTAAGACTGGCTCTACATAACATTTAAGAACTCTTTTCTTGTTTCTATTGTCAAAAATGGATTGCATAGTATCTTCCTCATTTTTTGGAAAGCTGCTTTTGCCTGAGCCATTCTGCACCTCACCTCTTTCGTACATCTTCCGTCTGAGGTTAACAAAGTTCCCAAATATTTAAATTCATTTACCTGTTTTAATATTGTTCTACTTGTCTTTATTTTGCACTGAGGTGATGTCTTTTTATTTGTTGTTACCATTACTTCTGTCTTTTTTGCTATTAAAGCTGAGTCATTTATTTTTGCTTTCTTTCACTATAATGTCCAGCATTTCTTGTAACTCATTTCATTCTTAGCGATTAAGACTGTATCATCAGCATACCTTAGATTATTTATATTATGACCTCCAATTGTTATTCCAGGCATGCTCCTTATGGATCTTCAAATAATCTCACTATAAATATTAAACAAATCTGGTGACAGCACACAACTTTACCTAACACCGTATCTAGAGATACCTTTTGAAAAAAAAATAAATAAAATCCGAGCAAATTCAATAAAGGACAGACGAGAAAATAAATTTCAATATAGACAACAAGCAGGGGTGGGAGTAAATTTTTTCCCTTGGGGATGGGGGGGGGGAAAGGGGAAGTCACATTTTGATATACAGGGAAACGAAGGAAGGAAAGGAATTTCGATGCAGAAAACAAACGACAGGGGGAGCCACGTGAACTTAATTGTATAGGATAGGCGATGACAATAAGTCGATGTGTGTAGATACATTCCAGTGGGAACAGTCGATGTGTGTAGAGGACAAATGAGGAGGTGAAGTCGATGTGTGTAGAGGACAAATGAGGAGGTGAAGTCGATGTGTGTAGAGGACTAATGAGGAGGTGAAGTCGATGTGTGTAGAGGACAAATGAGGGGGTGAAGTCGATGTGTGTAGAGGACAAATGAGGGGGGTGAAGTCCATGTGTGTAGAGGACAAATGAGGGGGGTGAAGTCGATGTGTGTAAATGACAAATGATGAGGTGAAGTCGATGTGTGAAGAGGACAAAAGAGGTTGAAAATTCGATGTATGTAGAGGACAAAAGAGGTGGACAATTCGATGTATGTAGAGGACAAAAGAGGTGGACAATTGGATGTATGTAGAGGACAAAAGAGGTGGACAATTCGATGTATGTAGAGGACAAAAGAGGTGGACAATTCGATGTATGTAGAGGACAAAAGAGGTGGACAATTCGATGTCTGTAGAGGACAAAAGAGGTGGACAATTCGATGTCTGTAGAGGACAAAAGAGGTGGACAATTCGATGTATGTAGAGGACAAAAGAGGTGGACTATTCGATGTATGTAGAGGACAAAAGAGGTGGACTATTCGATGTATGTAGAGGACAAAAGAGGTGGACTATTCGATGTATGTAGAGGACAAAAGAGGTGGACAATTCGATGTATGTAGAGGACAAAAGAGGTGGACAATTCGATGTCTGTAGAGGACAAAAGAGGTGGACAATTCGATGTATGTAGAGGACAAAAGAGGTGGACTATTCGATGTATGTAGAGGACAAAAGAGGTGGACAATTCGATGTATGTAGAGGACAAAAGAGGCGGACAATTCGATGAATGTAGAGGACAAAAGAGGTGGACAATTCGATGAATGTAGAGGACAAAAGAGGTGGACAATTCGATGTATGTAGAGGACAAAAGAGGCGGGCAATTCGATGTATGTAGAGGACAAAAGAGGTGGACTATTCGATGTATGTAGAGGACAAAAGAGGTGGACTATTCGATGTTTGTAGAGGACAAAAGAGGTGGACTATTCGATGTTTGTAGAGGACAAAAGAGGTGGACTATTCGATGTTTGTAGAGGACAAAAGAGGTTGAAAATTCAATGTCTGTGGAGGACAAATGAGGCGGGGGTGGGGGGTGGGGGAATGCCGATGTATGAATAGGACATGGGAGAAAATAAAAAAGAAATATTGATGTACACATATTTGATATTTAATCTATTAATATTATACACATACACCCACATAACACGCCAGTATTTATTCAGGCAACACCACAAATGACATACCACACATGACATACCACAAACTACATGCATAAAGTTCACATAACTTTCTTATCTCTTAATGGATATTATTTAAAAAAATGTCTAAATCTCGTTTGTCAGAATACACGACTACAGTATATTCATGTCACTGCATGGGGTGAAAGTTTCACGAAGCGTGACCGACCTTTCCCGACATTCATTCATTCACAAATTTCGCCAGACACATTTGAAACGCCTACGCTGGGAAAACGATGTTTGCACGTCTACATTTTAATACGTATCTACCTATCCTAGAGTAAACCTATCTCAGGTGTGCGCAGTAACAATACATCTGGCAAGCATAGACCATTACGTCAACAACTCCCAACGGAATAGATTTATCAATTTTATTATCAACAGATACAATATTACGTAAGGTACTTCAAACACCACCTGTGTGATAACATTTGTTGGACGTAATGTCTATTTTTAACTGTACTGGCTTTTTAACCGAACCAAGTCCTAGAAGCTAGGTCTTCCATTTGTCCTTCCGTGGCAACAGATTATGTAAACGTGCAGGGAGAGTAGAAAAGAGCGCTCTAAGTTTATAATTGACGTCTCCCGTTTAGCATTGACAGCCTGAACATAGACCAGGAAGTTAATGATCATCATCAAGTACCGGGCCTGCTGGCGTAGGTGATCATGTCTCTCCACAACTTTCGATCTCGGCAGCTATTTATCATTTCTGTTGTTGACCTTCTGTCAAGCCATTCTCTTAAGCTGTCTGGTAATTTTTCTCTTTGCTTCCCTATATCTCTTCGTTCCTCAATTTTTCCGGTTGTTACAATATATTCCAGTTGTTCTCTTCTCATTACATGGCCAAAAAGGATGATTGCTTCTTCCTAATATTGGAAATTAGCTCTCTTTTGCTTTGGCCTCTTGCAGAACGTTTTCATTACTCTTCTTAGCTGTCCATGGTATTCTCAATATTCTTCTGTAAAACCACAGTTCTACAGACTCCAGTGATTTTCTTGTCTGTTGTCCTATTGTCCATGATTCACTTCCATATGTTAAACTGGCTCTACATAACATTTAAGAACTCTTTTCTTGTTTCTATTGTCAAAAATGGATTGCATAGTATCTTCCTCATTTTTTGGAAAGCTGCTTTTGCCTGAGCCATTCTGCACCTCACCTCTTTTGTACATCTTCCGTCTGAGGTTAACAAAGTTCCCAAATATTAAAATTCATTTACCTGTTTTAATATTGTTCTACTTGTCTTTATTTTGCACTGAGGTGATGTCTTTTTATTTGTTGTTACCATTACTTCTGTCTTTTTGCTATTAAAGCTGAGTCATTTATATTTGCTTTCTTTCACTATAATGTCCAACATTTCTTGTAACTCATTTTCACTCTTAGCGATTAAGACTGTATCATCTGCTTGCCTTAGATTATTTAAATTATGACCTCCAATTGTTATTCCAGGCATGCTCCTTATGGATCATCAAATAATCTCACTATAAATATTAAACAAATCTGGTGACTGCACACAACCCTGTCTAACACCCTGTTTTATTTGTTGAAACATTCCCAATTGGTTTCCAGTTCTTATAGCCGCTGTTTGTTGCCAATACATGTTCTTTATTATTCTTAGATCTTTGCTTTCTACGTTTATATTTTCTAAAATTTTGATTATATCTTGGTGCTTTACTTTATCAAATGCCTTAGTGTAATCTATGAAACATAGGTATAGATCTGTTTTCACCTCTATGGCTCTTTCTACTAAAGATCTTATGACATATATGGCATTGTTCGTACCTTTACCTCCAACAAAACCACACTGTTCATCACTAATTTCTGAACTGATTTTGTTTCGCACTCTTCGCATGATGATTCTTAGTAATATCTTCGTCATGTGACTCATAAGGATTATTGTGCGATGATCATCACATTCAATCGCACCCGACTTTTTTGGTAGGGCTATGAATATTGATTTGAGCAGGTCGTCTGACCTGGAAGTTACAGAAGTGATATTTTGCAGGAAGGGATGGGGGTTGGGAGGGAGTGAAGGGGTAACAAAAGTTCATGTGGGGTCGGAACTATATTATAGTGACAATAAAGTTATTATTGAGGCAGAACTATATTATAGTGACAATAAAGTTATTATTGAGGTGGAACTATATTATAGTGACAATAAAGTTATTATTGAGGCAGAACTATATTATAGTGACAATAAAGTTATTATTGAGGCGGAACTATATTATAGTGACAATAAAGTTATTATTGAGGCGGAACTATATTATAGTGACAATAAAGTTATTATTGAGGCGGAACTATATTATAGTGACAATAAAGTTATTATTGAGGTGGAACTATATTATAGTGACAATAAAGTTATTATTGAGGCAGAACTATATTATAGTGACAATAAAGTTATTATTGAGGCGGAACTATATTATAGTGACAATAAAGTTATTATTGAGGCGGAACTATATTATAGTGGCAATAAATTTATTATTGAGGCAGAACTATATTATAGTGACAACCGGTGACAATCAAGTTGTTATTGAGGCAGAACTATATTATTGTGACAATAAAGTTCTTCTTAGGGTGGTACTATTTTAATAAGACCAGAGAGCTGTTACTCGCAACTAAATGACTGTATTCAGTGAGTTGTTATGGAGGCGGAACTACTACTGTGACTAAAAGGATTCTAATGAAGCGGGCTGTTATGGTGTTGGAACTATATTACCTCGACAATCAATTATTGTTGAGTAGTAACTATATTACTGTGCCCAGATAATTGTTACAGAAGCAAGGTCTGTATTATTGTGACTAGGGATTTGTTAGAGGCAAAACTATAGTTTAGTGACTTTAAAATTTCAATGAAAAGGACTATAAACTTTGTGTTATTTTTATTCCACCGCCTCACATAGTTATATACAATTTTCTCATTGTTCTGACTCGAAAATCGTTAGATTAATTTCACTTATAGTTCAAGGTCCTTATATAACTATACCCATTTTTCCAATAGTTCTGAGACTCGCATACTCGCACCAATGTCTCTTATAGTTCAAGGTCCTTATATAAACGCCCATTTCACTTATAGCTCCTGGCCTTCATGTTACAACATTCATTTCTCTCATAGTTCATGGTCCTTATATAAACGCCCATTTCACTTATAGCTCCTGGCCTTCATGTAACAACATTCATTTCTCTCATAGTTCATGGTCCTTATATAAACGCCCATTTCACTTATAGCTCCTGGCCTTCATGTAACAACATTCATTTCTCTCATAGTTCATGGTCCTTATATAAACGCCCATTTCACTTATAGCTCCTGGCCTTCATGTAACAACATTCATTTCTCTCAAAGTTCATGGTCCTTATATAAACGCCCATTTCACTTATAGCTCCTGGCCTTCATGTAACAACATTAATTTCTCTCATAGTTCATGGTCCTTATATAAACGCCCATTTCACTTATAGCTCCTGGCCTTCATGTAACAACATTCATTTCTCTCATAGTGCATGGTCCTTATATAAACGCCCATTTCTCTTATAGCTCATGGCCTTCATATAACTACATTAATTTCTCTCATAGTTCAAGGTCCTCAAAAAAACGCCCATTTCTCTTATAGCTCATGGCCTTCATATAACTAATTTCTCTCATAGTTCAAGGTCCTCAAATAAACGCCCATTTCTCTTATAGCTCATGACCTTCATATAACTATATTAATTTCTCTCATAGTTCAAGGTCCTCAAATAAACGCCCATTTCTCTTATAGCTCATGGCCTTCATATAACTACATTAATTTTTCTCATAGTTCATGGTCCTCAAATAACTATACCCATATCTCTTCATGTTCACGACCGTTACATAGCTACTCCAGTTTATGTTATAGTCCATGACTCTCATATAACTACATCCATTTCTCTCACAGTTCCAACCCTCATATAACTACACCCATTTCTCTTATAGTTCACGGCCCTCATATAACTGATATAACTAAACCAATATCCCTCATAGTTCATGGCCCTCGTATAACTGATATAACTAAACCAATATCCCTCATAGCTCATGGCCCTCGTATAACTACACACATTTACTTTACAGTTCATGGCACTCATATAACTGATATAACTAAACCAATATCCCTCATAGCTCATGGCCCTCATATAACTAATATAACTAAACCAATATCCCTCATAGCTCATGGCCCTCATATAACTAATATAACTAAACCAATATCCCTCATAGTTCATGGCCCTCAGATAACTGATATAAATAAACCAATATCCCTCATAGTTCATGGCCCTCATATAACTACACACATTTCTATCACAGTTCATGGCCCTCATATAACTACACACATTTCTATCACAGTTCATGGCCCTCATATAACTACACACATTTCTATCACAGTTCATGGCCCTCATATAACTACACACATTTTCCTCACAATTCATGGCCCTCATATAACTACATACATTTCATTCATAGTTCATGGCCCTCATATAACTACACAAATTTCTCACACAGTTCATGCCTCTCATATAAACTACACACATTTCTCTCACAGTTCATGCCTCTCATATGACTACACACATTTCTCTCACAGTTCATGCCTCTCATATAACTACACACATTTCTCTCACAGTTCATAACTCTCATATAACTAATATAAGTAAACCAGTATCCCTCATAGTTCATGACCCTCATATAACTAATATAAGTAAACCAGTATCCCTCATAGTTCATGGCCCTCATATAACTACACACATTTCCTTCATAGTTCATGGCCTCATATAACTACACAAATTTCTCTCACAGTTCATGCCTCTCATATAACTACACAAATTTCTCTCACAGTTCATGCCTCTCATATAACTACACACATTTACTTTACAGTTCATGGCCCTCATATAACTAATGTAACTAAACCAATATCCCTCATAGTTCATGGCCCTCATATAACTAATGTAACTAAACCAATATCCCTCATAGTTCATGGCCCTCCTATAACTAATGTAACTAATAAAATATTACTCATAGTTCATGGCCCTCATATAACTAATATAAGTAAACCAGTATCCCTCATAGTTCATGGCCCTCATATAACTACTGTAACTAAACCAATATCCCTCATAGTTCATGGCCCTCATATAACTAATGTAAAAAAACCAATATCCCTCATAGTTCATGGCCCTCCTATAACTAATGTAACTAATAAAATATTACTCATAGTTCATGGCCCTCATATAACTACACACATTTCCTTAAAAGTTCATGGCCCTCATATAACTACACACATTTCCTTAAAAGTTCATGCCTCTCATATAACTACACACATTTCTTTCACAATTCATGGCCCTCATATAACTACACACATTTCTCTCACAATTCATGCTTCTCATATAACCACACACATTTTCCTCACAATTCATGGCCCTCATATAACTACACACATTTCCTTCATAGTTCATGGCCCTCATATAACTACACACATTTCTTTCACAGTTCATGACCCTCATATAACTACACACATTTTCCTCACACTTCATGGCACTCATATAACTACACACATTTCCTTCATAGGTCATGGCCTTCATATAATTACACAAATTTATCTCACAGTTCATGCATTTCATATAACTACACACATTTCTCTCACAGTTCATGCCTCTCATATAACTACACACATTTCTCTCACAGTTCATGACCCTCATATAACTACACAAATTTCTCTCATAGTTCATGACCCTGATATAACTACACACATTTCTCACACAGTTCGTGCCTCTCATAAAATTACACACATTTATCTCACAATTCATGGCCCTCATATAACTACACACATTTCCTTCATAGTTCATGGCCCTCATATAACTACACAAATTTCTCTCACAGTTCATGCCTCTCATATAACTACACAAATTTCTCTCACAGTTCATGCCTCTCATATAACTACACACATTTACTTTACAGTTCATGGCCCTCATATAACTAATATAAGTAAACCAGTATCCCTCATAGTTCATGGCCCTCATATAACTAATGTAACTAAACCAATATCCCTCATAGTTCATGGCCCTCATATAACTAATGTAACTAATAAAATATTACCCATAGTTCATGGCCCTCATATAACTACACACATTTCCCTAAAAGTTCATGGCCCTCATATAACTATACACATTTCCTTAAAAGTTCATGCCTCTCATATAACTACACACATTTCTTTCACAATTCATGGCCCTCATATAACTGCACACATTTCTCTCACAATTCATGCTTCTCATATAACCACACACATTTTCCTCACAGTTCATGGCCCTCATATAACTACACACATTTTCCTCACACTTCATGGCACTCATATAACTACACACATTTCCTTCATAGGTCATGGCCTTCATATAACTACACAAATTTCTCTCACACTTCATGACCCTCATATAACTACACAAATTTCTCTCACAGTTCATGCCTCTCATATAACTACACACATTTCTCTCACAGTTCATGCCTCTCATATAACTACACACATTACTCTCACAGTTCATGACCCTCATATAACTACACAAATTTCTCTCATAGTTCATGACCCTGATATAACTACACACATTTCTCTCACAGTTCGTGCCTCTCATAAAATTACACACATTTCTCTCACAATTCATGGCCCTCATATAACTACACACATTTCCCTCACAGTTCACGGCCCTCATATAACTACACACATTTCCCTCACAGTTCACGGCCCTTCATATAACTACACACATTTCCTTCAAAGTTCATGGCCCTGATATAACTGCACACATTTCCCTCACAGTTCATGACCCGCATATAACTACACACATTTCTCTCACAGTTCGTGCCTCTCATAAAATTACACACATTTCTCTCACAATTCATGGCCCTCATATAACTACACACATTTCCCTCACAGTTCACGGCCCTCATATAACTACACACATTTCCCTCACAGTTCACGGCCCTTCATATAACTACAAACATTTCCTTCATAGTTCATGGCCCTCATATAACCACACCCATAATTGAATTACACCCATTTCCCTTGTGATTCTGACATTCTGTCACTGACTTCTCTCATCGTCATGTCAGAACAATGTTGAAGGTCACGTCGCATTCTTTTTCCTTCGTGAAACAGACACTCCTTGTGACAATCCCTCCTGTTTATTCTTCCTTTGTGGACACTTGTTTGTCTAATTCTTACACATTCATTTATTAAAAGTGAAGTGGCAAATTTCATCCGGTAATAAATTACTTTTGTTAAGAAGAGGAACGTAACAAAAACTTCCGAATTTTGTTTAAGTAATTTTTCTTCAGTTTCCAACACAAAAAAGTTGTTTTAAACTGTTTATATTATAATAATATATTTACTTATTTCTCTGTAGGAACGTCAATCATCATCATGTTCCATGCCATCGGCGTAAACGATCACGTTCTTCCATATTTCTTTACCCGCAGTGGATCAAATCAGGTCTGTTGTGAACTGCTTGCTTACCCTAAGACCAAGCTATATAGTATTGCCTCTTTGTCGTCCGCGATATCTTCTTTCCTCTATTTTGTCAGTTGTAACGAAGTGTTCCACCTTTTCTCTTCTCATGATGTGCTCGAAAAATGTCGATTGTTTCATTCTGACGTTTTTTAGTAGGTCTCTTTTTGGTGTAAGCCTCTTTTAGAATTTCCTGTTCGATCTTTTTCAGGGAACTGTCAACATTCTTCCTAGAACCTCCGTAGCGTAGTTTCTTCCTAGAAACTCCATTTAACACTAGCTTGACGTTTAAGCGAGTTTTGGTTAAATGCAGCTTGCTGCTCGCCGGTCATTCTAGGGGATAATGGGAAGGGTATTCACTGAATTAGAGAAAGCAAAGGCAACGAGGAAGAGCACTGGCCACCTCACCTGCAGATGCCTAGGCCAGGTTTCCGTAAAATGTTAGTTCACTCCCCTACCACTTCAGACACGCGAAATTAAATAATTACTGTACACCCCGACCACCAACGGTGTATTTTAGTTTAATTCAACCTCAGTTTTATTGCCTGCATTTTGGGAGTTCTTCTTATTCTTAAAATTATGACACTCAAGTAGAGTAATGTACCCTCGTCACGCCAAGTGGCGTATAGGGGATATGGTGTTAGTGACCATACATTTTATAGACCCTCAGCACATGATTTTTGGGGTTATGTGGTCGGTATTACGTCCGTGCCGCTTTACTTTCCCAGAAAAAATTCCGGTACCCATTAAAGGCTGGATGAACCGGCACCGTCGGTTGGAATCGAACGCTCTTGAAAAAAACATGGCACTGGCACAGGTATATAACAATCGTACACTATTGAATTTAAAGCTGGTTTCCATTATTACTTTGATCTGCCCCATCTATTTCGCTATGATCATGAACGTTGCTCAATCAGATAAAGAATGCCTGTGGAAGCCTATTTTTATCTTTGGCATTTTCCTGATTTTCCCACTGTGGTTGTTACTTGTGGTTTTTTTTTTTTTATGTATTCCTTTGCCATCGCTTTTGAAATTGTCGGAAACTTGTATATGTGACGTCTGGTATTTAGATTTGAATTTCAACTCATATTTTTACTTTCTGGTCTTTCCTCCTATTTCATTCTCTTTGGGTGACACTGGAGATCAGGAATACGAAAGAAGCACTTGTGGACGTTTCGATTATTGTTGAGAGTGTTGATATCAGAGCACTTCGGGTAGACTCATAGTCGCTTTCAGCAGATGATGTGGACACAGTTAGATTCGGCAAATTGCTTGTTGTGCATTCCCACACCTTGTTCGCCCATGGGTGGTGCCTTTCCTATTTTTTCGAGGTCGACTTCCCAAATGTCAAAGTCTCACTAGACTTCAATGAAAGATGTGTCGGTTTCTAATCAACAATTGTTCAAGTCCTTCAATATCTCGCCCTCTGGCACCTCCCATCATCCCTACTAATGCACACTGTTTTATACTGCATCATAACCATCATTATCGAGTACCGTGCTTTCTGGTGTAGGTGATCATGTCTCTCCACAACTCTCGATCTCGACAGTTATTTATCATTTCTGTTGTCGACCTTCTGCCAAGCCATTCTCTTTAGTTGACAGGTATTATATTTTCCCTTTGCTTCCCTCTTTCTCTTCGTCCCTCGATTTTCCCGGTTGGCACAATATATTTCAGCCATTTCCTTCTCATTATTCTACCTTTCAACTCCTAGTGGAGCATAATTGTTTAAAAAACACTTTCCAAGCCGTTCAGTTTCATGCCATTCCTTAAAGATCATTCCATACCTTCCCCATCATCCTCATCTCTGCTTTCATATGTCTTCTCCAAGAATATTTTGGTCTTCCTGTTTGTCTTATTCCTTAGGGATTCCAAAAAAGGACCTGTTGTATAAAACTCTAAGTTGGCTTCCGCAGTGTATGTCCTATGCAGCGCTATCATATTCGTTGTATCTCTTTTTCCACTAGTACTTTCACATAATTCTATTTTAGTGATTGTGTCTTGCCATTTCTATCTTTTCATTCTGTGTATGCATCTATTAATTAAGGTATGTATCTTCATGATTGTAATTTTGTTGTTCTCCCTTCTTATTTCATGGCAAACAAAGGATGATTGTTTCTTCCTAATGTTGGAAACTAGCTCTCGTTTTGCTTTAGTCTCTTTCAGAATGTTTTAATTACTCTTCTTAGCTGTCCTTAGTGTGCTCAACATTCTTCTGTAAAACCACATTTCTACAGCCTCCAGTGATGTTCTTGCCTGTTCTTCTATTGTCCATGCTCCACATCCATATATTTAGACTGACTCTACATAAAATCTAAGAACTCTTTTTTCTTGTCTCCATTACCAAAAATGAATTATTTAATATTTTCCTCATGTTTGGAAAACTGATTTTGCCTGATCTATTCTACATCTCACATCTTTTGTACATCTAACATCTAAGGTTAACAGTGTTCTCATGTATTCAAATTCAGTCTTAGCGATTAAGACTGTATCATCATCATACCTGATAGTTGTATCTATACCAATATTTAATTGCTAGCCATTAATCAAGCCCGATTGTGATTTTGGTTTGGTTGGCCCACTAAAGCTTGAATTTTGAAACAATGACATAGGGAATGATATTCCATATTTCATCTGTAGTTGAATATTTGTCTACTAAAGCTTGTTTAGTAGGTTTCCAAACATGGTGGAATGAGGTCACGTTCGCTGGACTACTGCAGAAGCTGCATTAGGGAACTGATTAGCTTCGGCTCTACGGTGTCATTTTCTGCGTCTGCGCTAATCAACTGATCCAGTTAGAGGTAAAGGCATCAAGATGCACCAAGATGCATCAAGATGCACCAAGATGGGTAGAGATGCGAAACTGCTGTAAAACTGATGATAATAGGAATACTAATGATCCAGTTAGCAAAGTTCGCCGATGATAACAGGTTGTACTCACCACATTGTTCTTCATTGTCACGTCAAAAGTTTGTGAATACGACCTTCCCCTGCCTAGCGATATATGCGAATTACGTCAGCACATCGTGTGATGTTCCAAACCCGTCGATGTAATTGTATGACGCCAAGTTCTTGCATTGTACAACTCCTTGCTAAGCTCTGCTCAGTCTAGTCAGTAGCAGTTTTCACTTTGGAAATTGTGCATCAGCTTTTCGTGTGCTGTTGGCTGCTTTTACTATAGTAACTGGGATATTGTGAGTCCAGCCATAGTTGTGTGAGCTACGTCATCAAGTTAGTTGCATAGCCCTAGGACGGTCGTACTCTAATCAATGAAAGACGGAGTGGGGTTTCGTGCATGACTTGTCACAATCGGTGAGACTCCCGGAAGTTCGTTATAGTTAGGAGGGTCTTATAGTCTGTTGTTTGATGTGTGAAGGTTATGGTCTAATTACAAACTAATTACTACATCAAGCTTGGGCAGATGGTGCTCGTAAACCTTGGAGGGCCGACCATCTAAGAGCAGAATCCCCCTACAGAAAAAAAAAACAATTTGCTGCCTTACATAAAGATTGGAGACAATCAAAGGCTAAGGAAAGCAAACCTGAATAAAATGCTGGCTGAAATCGGATGCACTAGGCCACTGGCGCAGAACACAGTGCAACGTTTTAACAAGTAATCAATTAGACTGGATCGAACAGACTCTAATTATGATAGAAACTACTGCTGACCGGAAAGGCTTCAAGAAACAGCTGAACATAATACACTGGAATGGGGAGGGCATATACCACAAAAAACAAGCTCTAACAATCAGACTAGCAGAGGAGGAGATAGACCTTGCCTGTATCCAGGAAACTCATCTTAATCCTCAGCACAGATTTATGATCAGGGGCTACCACACATTTAGACAAGACAGGAAAGGTCACAAGGGTGGAATTCTTATACTTATTAAAAATTCCATCCAGCAAAACTGATAGATGTAGTCATAAACGGAGAGGCAGAGATCATTGGTACAGACCTATACATTAACTGCGCTCATCATCATCATCATCGAGTGCCTTCTCCGCAACGAAGGTTGGTTACCATGGAGCGCCATTCTGCTCTGTCTCTTGCTTTGATGGTGCAGGTTGTCATAGGCTGATTTGTCCATCTTTTGATGTTACTCGTCCATGTTAGTCTTGGTCTACCTCTGCCTCTTTTACCTTGTATTTTCCCCTCCATGATTACCTTTAGTAAGCTGCTGTGTCCTTTAACATGGCCCAAAATCGCATTTGTTTTGTTTGAATTGTGTTTAGTAGTTCTCTTTTCACTTTTAGTTGTTTTAAGACTTCATCGTTTGTTTTCTTTTCCTTCCATCCAATTCTACCTATTCTTCTATATATCCACATTTCAAATGCTTCAATTCTCTGTTCTGTTTTCTTGTCTAATGTCCATGTTTCTGCACCATAAAATAATATTGAAAAGTTGTAACATTTTGCTATTCTTAGTTTTAGCCCTGGTGTTATTTGTTTTGATGTCAGTATGTTCTTCATGACATTAAAATTACTTTTTGCCATTCCTATTCTTTTGTTTATTTCAGTTTTACATTTTCCATCACTGGTTATAGTATGTCTAAGGTAGTTGTAGTTCTGAACTGTCTCCAGGTCTATTCCTTCAATTTTGATATCCACTCGTGGGTTTTGAATATCTTCTTTGTTTATGATCATAGTTTTAGTCTTTTTGATATTCATATCTAGTCCATATTGAAAGAAAAGAAAATAGTAGACCAAAATGGCCTCTGTCCGAAAAGTAAAGTCTTTCCATACGGAAGACGGATGTCGTAGTGATCCATAAACTAGCCGTATAGAGTATACAACTCCTTTGAAGGTTGTACGCTGAAAAAAAGGAATAGGAAAATGACGTTTTTATTAATTTTTTGTATAAAGTACTCTTGCCGTTTAGGTGTTCCATTGTTTCACCTCTATGTATCTGTCTGATTCCTTAAGTCTCGTGGTAGCTCTGGGACATCAACACGATTATTTGTTCTCAATTTTTCTACACTCTAGCATCAGCCACTATTCTGGCATATTCAAAAGTTTTCCCTGTCCGGGTTTTGATGTGAGCAATCTAATTTTGTGTCCATTTGTCTACCACTCAAAACACTCAACAACAAACAATAAACGTTGAGAGAAAAACAGACCCACAGGGGAGACCATAAAAAAGATGCAGTGATGAAATATTTAATATACAAAGAAAATTGTCAAGATCTACAATTAAATATCAAAGTTGAAGGAATACATCTGGAGACAGTTCAGAACTACAACTACCTGGGACATACTATAACCAGTGATGGAAAATGTAAATCTGAAATAAACAAAAGAATAGGTATGGCAAAAAAGTAGTTTTAATGTCATGAAAAATATACTAGCAACAAAACAAATAACACCAGGGCTAAAACTAAGAATAGCAAAATATTACATCTTCTCAATATTCCTGTATAGTGCAGAAACATGGACATTAGACCAGAAAACAGAACAGAAAATTGAAGCCTTTGAAATGTGGATCTATAGAAAATATTTAGAATTGGATGGAAAGAAAAGAACACAAACAAAGAAGTTTTAAAACAAACTAAAAATGAAAAGAGAACTACTAAACACAATTAGAACAAGACACATGAAATTTTTGTGGCATGTTAAAAGTCACAACAGCCTAATAAAAGTAATATTGGAAGGTAAAAGAGGCAGAGGCAGACCAAGACTAACATGGACGATTGTAACATCAAAAGATGGACAATAGATGAACACTATGACAATCCGCACCATCAAAGCAAGAGACAGTGTGGAATGGCGCTCCATAGTAGTCAACCTTCGATGCGGAGACGGCACTCGGTGATGATGATGAAATGTTATAAACACTAGGAAACATAAGGTAGGAGAGGCCACCAGAAGAGCAAAAGACCTCAAACTATACCCCCCTCCCCCTCTTACGATGAAAGCAAAATTAGGAAGGAAAGAAGAAGATAATGTCTACCACTCTGTCCTCCTTTCACTGGTGATTGTAAGACGATCTTGGCCAAATCTATAGATCTGGTGATATACATGTACCGGCATAATTTATCCACTTTTGTTATATAATTCACTTTTGTTTATACTGTGGAGTATTTAACTTGGACTACGTAACATTTTCATTTGTACATGTGCAAACATTTTCTGTTTATGTTACTTGAGTTTCAGACCAAAGTTTTCAAGCTTAGCTAAATGTTTTCTCCCTGTCACTGCGGGCTGTTAGCGTATCCATTTTTGTAGTTTTTCTTCAAACAAAAACCTCTCTCGTGACCTGTAGGTTTATTTGTCAGGTGAGCACTCGCGTTGTCTAATTTACATTGCTTGAGTTGGAATCAATTTCTTTCTTTCTAAATGTCACATAAACTTGTTGTTCACGAAACATCCCTTTCATTTGTCAGCTGCAGCCATGATTATATCATCGGTCTATACCTGTCGGCTTTTGATCTTTCTTTCTAATCTTTGCAATCAGGAACTTAATTGTTTCTGGGAAAAAAATATATATAAATGGGGACATTGGTACGGGAAAAGAGAGAAATGTTTGGAGGTCATAAAAACATGACGTCATAACTGTGATATGAATATGCGACAGATGTGGATATTATAAGATCAAAACTGTGGTATAATAAATCTGTTATGTGCTGAGAATTGCAATATAAAGATCACAAATATGTTATTAGTTGAGAACTGCAATATGAAGATTATAAATCTGTTATGTGTTGAGAATTGCAATATAAAGATCACAAATATGTTATTAGTTGAGAACTGCAATATGAAGATTATAAATCTGTTATGTGTTGAGAATTGCAATATAAAGATTATAAATGTGATATGGGTTGAGAACTGCAATATAAGATCATAGATCTGTTATGTTGAGAACTGCAGTGTGAAGATAACAAATCTGTTAGGAGTTGAGAATTGCAGCATAAAGACCAGTAATCTGGTATTAACTGAGAACTGCAATATAAAAAGCATCAATATATAATGAATTGAGAACTGCTGTATAAAGATAATAAATCGATTATGAGCAAGGTCATACATCTGTCATGAAGTCAGAGCTGTAGTAATATCTTCCTTACCTTTATTTGTTACTATTGCTCATGCTTCCAGCAGGACACTAAGTGCTTGTATGCCCAAGCTATGTAATCTATTGTTCCCGGATGTAACTCGGAACTGTCAGATATTTCTTCGATTAAATTAATAGTCTGCTCCTTCTTCTTTCCTTCCTCATTTGCCTTTCAGCATCGAGGGGAGATATAACTTGCGGTCTTTTGCTCTTTTGTTTGCTTTTGCTGCTGTTATGTTTCCTTGTGCTTCTAATATTCCATCGATCCATCTTTACGTGGTCAACCCTTGGGTCTGGTATTTCTGCAACGTTTATTGACCGTTTGTTGTGTTGTGTTTTGATCACTCTGCCTTGTTGCGTGGTCAAGCCATTTTACTGTTGTTTCTTTATATATTCTATGGCGGGGGCTATTCCTAGTTTATTTTCCCAGTTCTTCATTTATGATCCTGTCTCTCAGGCTGTTTCCTGTAACGTAATAGTGATTTCATTTGAGATATTATCACATTTTGTATTGTTTCTGCTTCATAGACTACACCAAAGCTTTTGATAGAATACACCACAAACAACTTATAGAATGCCTAAAAGAGATACATCTAGATGGCATGGACATACGACTAAATATGTAATCTATACTGGGAGCAAACAGCAATAATAAAATATAACAAAGAGAACTCTATACACATTGATATAAAAAGAGGAGTAAGGCAGGGATGCATCCTATCACAAAGCTTGTTCAATCTATACACTGAACAAATCTTTAAAAACATCATAGAGATACCAGGCCTACAAATTAATGGAAAGATAATCAATAACCTAAGATATGCTGACGATGCTGTACTACTAGCAGAAAATCCTAAAGACCTACAACAATTACTTAATGAAATAAACATGACAAGCAAAAAATATGGACTAGATCTGAATATCAAAAAGACTAAAAATATGATCATAAACAAAGAAAATATTCAAAACCCACTAGTGGATATCAAAATTGAAGGAATAGACCTGGAGACAGTTCAGAACTACAACTACCTTGGAAATACTATAACCAGTGATGGAAAATGTACAACTGAAATAAACAAAAGAATAGGTATGGCAAAAAGTAAATTTAATGTCATGAAGAACACACTAACATCAAAACAAACAACACCATGGCTAAAACTAAAAATAGCAAAATGTTACGTCATCTCAATATTCCTGTATAGTGCAGAAACATGGACATTAGACAAGAACACAAAACAGAAATGTGGAGCCTTTGAAATGTGGATTTATAGAAGAATAGGTAAAATTGGATGGAAAGAAAAGAAAACAAACGATGAAGTTTTAAAACAACTGAAAATAAAAAGAGAACTACTAAACACAATTAGAACAAGATAAATGACATTTTTGAGGCATGTTAAAAGACACAACAGCCTAATGAAAGTAATCCTGGAGGGGAAAATACAAGGTAAAAGAGGCTGAGGCAGACGAAGACTAACATGGACGAGTAACATGAAAAGACGGACAAATCTGCCTATGACAACCTGCACCATTAAAGCAAGAGGCAGAGCAGAATGGCGCTCCATGGTAGCCAAACATCGTTGCGGAGACGGCACTCGATGATGATGATTTTTTTCAAGACTTCAAGTGACAGATGTTATGATTGTTCTTTCATCTCACAGCTGTTTGCCCAAGATACTTTAGTTTTTTTCCGCTAGTTAACAGTAAAGCCGCAATCTTTGCTCCTTTCAGTTCGACACATCTGTCTTTGGCATTGGTAGATTTTGTTTATCACTTCTGCATTGACAATGGCCATTTTGTATTACCCATGTCAGTTTTAAAAACCAAAGGTTCTTTAACGTGCACGAACGCACCAGGGACCTCCTGTTTTCCAACGTTGTCCGAGAAGGAGCCAGTGATGGGGAGTGTTAGTCACTTCGCTCGAATCTGACCATAAAAAGGCAGGGGGAGGTAAGTCAATAAGAAATCACGTGTCTGATATGAACAAGTCCCACCACTTATGGTGGAATTCGGAAAGGGAGCCCCGTCCAAAGGTCAATGCATTATCTTTATGTCATCCAGTCGCACATATTAATAATAAGTAAATATACACTCATATGGGAGCCGCGATAGCTCAGTGGTTAGTGAACTGGAATACAAAGGACAAGAGGTAGGGTTCGATCCCAACCGACGGCTTCCGGTTCAACCAGCCTTTAATGGGTACCGGATTTTTTTTCTAGGAAAGTAAAGCGGCACGGGCGTAATACCGACCACATTACCTCAAAAATCATGTGCCGAGGGCCTGTAAAATTTATGGTCACTAACACCATATTCCCCATACGCCACTTGACGTGACGGGGCTCTTTACTTTTTACTTTTTTTTATACACTCATATAAAGTCATGTTTGCTGCATGGGTGCACGCATGTTAGAAGCATATACAAAATCATTACTTTATAACATAACAAAGGCATTTGTATCTCATGTGTTTATTGCGGTTTGGGAAAAGGGTATTGCTTCCACTCAACACATGCACATCTGGTGAGGGAGGGGAGCGAACGTCTTGTTCTCTACCCTATTCTGACCAAAAAAATAGATACCAATATTTTTTGGCTGGTTTAATTGGTGGAATTATATCGATCCTACGTGTATCGAACGTTGTATCAAACCTCGTTGTATCGAACCTCGTTGTATCGAACCTCGTTATATCGAACCTCGCTGTATCGGACCGCGTTCTATAGAACCTTGTTGTATTGAACCTCATTGTATTGGAATTCGTTGTATCGAACCTCGTTGTATCGAACCTCGTGGTATAGAATCTCGTTGTTTCGAACCTCGTGGTGTAGAATCTCGTTGTATCGAACCTCGTGGTATAGAATCTAGTTGTATCGAACCTCGTTGTATCTAACCTCGTTGTATAAAACCTCGTTGTATCGAACCTCTTGGAATAGAATCTCGTTGTATCGAACCTCGTGGTATTGAATCGCGTGGTATCGAACCTCGTGGTATAGAATCTCGTTGTATCGAACCTCGTAGTATAGATTCTCGTTGTATCGAACCTCGTGGTATAGAATCTCGTTGTATCGAACCTCGTGGTATAGAATCTCGTTGTATCGAACCTCGTTGTATAAAACCTCGTTGTATCGAATATCGTTGCATTGGGTCTCGTTGTACAGAACCTAGGTGCACAGAAACTCGTTATATCGAACTTCGTTACACAGAATCTTGTTGTATCGAACCTGTTGTATAGCACCTCGTTGTATCGAACCTGTTGTATAGCACCTCGTTGTATCGAACCTGTTGTATAGCACCTCGTTGTATCGAACTTCATTGTATCGAACCTCGTATATAGATAACCTCGTTGTATCAAACCTCGTTGCATAGAACCTCGTTGTATCGAACCTCGTGGTATAGAATCTCGTTGTATCGAACCTCGTTGTATAGAACCTCATTGTATCGAACCTCGTTGCATAGAACCTCATTGTATCGAACCTGCATGTATTGAACCTTGTAGTCTAAACATGTAGACCGAGCCTCAGGGCGTCACCAATCCATCCTATTTTTATTTAGCCTCACATCTACTATATATATCAGCACTAAATTTGCTCGCAGTTAATATCTTACCTAATTATGAAAAAGTAATTATCTACAGCAGCCTGCAATTCTGCCATCATAACGAACTGTCTTCGGGCCGTGAAGAATGTGAACCACTACCATTTACTTAACTCCCATATTATAAATACTCATGTTTATGCATACCTTTTAACGCTGATTTTATTCTACACGTATACAATACTGTATAGAATTTCAATAGCTCGACTGAATGCAGGCATTAGGCCCGCCGGGTATAAATGCAAATGACAAAATATCCACAACTAGAAACAGGACAGCACCACGTGTTCTAGTAGGCGTCATTTCTCTAATATTCCGGCAACAGGTGAGCTTTTCCAATAACGACCTCAATCTGACATCTACATCTGTGACCTCGTTTTATAGCTTAGTGTAAAACGAGCTGATCTCGAGGGCAATATTTTGAGTGCCGGTTAGACTAAACACGCATGGGAAAATGAACAAACGGGAAACGTGATCTCATGTGTTCTTTAGTTGTCAATTGTGGAATCTTCATTCAGTACGTGGAATAGACGTAGGTGTTTTTACTCTTCATCACCTTCTCCTTTTTTGCTTTCATCTTAGTTTTTTTTTTTTTACTTTTGGGATCTCCTTTCTGTCTTTGATGTATAATTTCAATGGCTGTCATGCGGGACGGAAATCATTCTTTTATCTCGAGTATGTTTCTGAATGTTAGCGATAGTGCGAGTCCTGCTGGCAATCAGTATTTGACATAGATTCTCTATTAAAGGTTGGTAATTTTGATTTACTGCGCTCCAGACATGATCAAATATCTTTGAATTGTATTCGTGCTAATGATTTATTAATTGGCTGCTTTTATTTGTAATGGTACATCTTGGTGGATTCTTTGATTTGCATGGGTCATGGGCCATCTTTGAACTGACTGCCTGTGGTTTCTTTACTATTTTCATGCTGTGTTTAGTAAAGATTCCATGGCAATAATTATGACAAATGAAATCATAAATTATTCTTGTCTACCTCGACGCAGACCGCTAGACATGCCCCATGCTAATGTACGTATCATATAATATCATTCATATGACGGTTAATTTATATATATACACACATACTGCACATACCATGAAGTAGAGTATATTGATTAAAACGTTATTGTGATTGTCATTGTCTGTCGCGGTGATGTAATGTGTAAAAAGTCTTTGATTTCTTTGTCTCTCTCAATGCCCGGTTGTTGTAACAAGGAAATATGGTCAGCCTCCTTCCAGGTCGCCTCTTTCTCCCATTCCAGGATACATATCCTGATGGGGGCTAAGGCACTGTTCAGCAGTAGAGCTGGAAGCTGTCAGCGAATCATAGCTGATGGTTTGCGCCGGGACAGAAGAAGAGGTAGAAGAAAAAGAGACGGCACATTTTTAGGCAATGTAGTGTTGGTGATCATATATTTTTCCATGACCACGGCATATTTTTGGGCAATGTGGCCGATATCATGCCAAGCGGTCCTTACTTTCCAGAAAATAATATCTGGTACCCAATTTTAGAGGTTGGATGAATCCCAGAGTCTTGTATATTCGAAAAAAAAATAGAGCTGGTAGGAAATAAATAGTATAGCACTATAAACAGCAATGCTTTATTTAATGAGTTACAGGAGGACAACGTAATTGAAGGTCAAGTACAGTGGAGGGGGCAGGGAGTAATGGAGTCAAGGTAAAGTACAAAACGGAACAATACAGTTAAAGGTCAGTTACACAGCGGACAACAGAGCTCAAGATCAGGTATACAGGATTATATTGTTCTTCATGTCCTTTGGTCACACATAGTGAAAGTCAGCCAATGGTGGCTATACCAATGGTGGCTATACCAATGGTGGTTATACCAATGGTGGCTATACCAATGGTGGCTAAACCAATGGTGGCTATACCAATGGTGACTATACCAATGGTGGCTATACCAATGGTGGATCTTGGAAAACAACGATTCCCAAAGTGTGCGCAGCAGCTCCCAGTGTCGTCGCAAATCTCTGGCAAGGGCTGGGAGTTGAGGATATTCTGCGCCTATTCATCATCATTGAGTGCCGTCTCCGCATCGAAGGTTGGCTACCAAGGAGCGCCATTTCACTCTGTTTCTTGCTTTGATAGTGCAGATTGTCCATAGGTTGATTTGAACATCTTTTGATGTTACTTGTCCATGTTAGTTTTGGTCTGCCTCTGCCTCTTTTACCTTGTATTTTTCCTTCCAATATTACTTTTAGTAGGCTCTTGTGTCTTTTAACATGCCCCAAAAATTTCATTTGTCTTGTTCTAATTGTGTTTAGTAGTTCTCTTTTCATTTTTAGTTTTTTTTAAAAACTTCATTCATCGTTTGTTTTCTTTTCTTTCCATACAATTCTACCGATTCTTCTATAAATCCACATTTCAAAGGCTTCAATTTTCTGTTATGTTTTCTTGTGTAATGTCCATGCTTCTGCACCTTACAGGAATAAGTTAGAATTTCCCTCCATTGCTTTCTTTGGAATGTTACGTGATGAGGCTCCAATCTCTTTCACGGTGGTCTGCCATATTCGTCTTTTGTGTCATGAATATGTCAAAACAGTGTTTATTCAGTGGTTAGAAATAACAAAATGCCAAGCACAATTGGCTCAATATTTGTTGGTACATAAACGAGTTTCTGCAGGTTAGGGTTAATACTGTCGTCATTTATGAAATATACCATCTCTTCATCTTATATAACATATCTACGGGACCAGTAAATTAATATTAATGAATACAAAGTGAATAGGCGGGCTAACTTTACCACACTCGGTGTAGTACTTCCGGTTTATTATAATTTGCGCGCTAAATCAACGTCCTAGAGTTAGTTACAACTTGAAGGACGTAACAAGTACAGTTTTCTAGCAGACATTATGTGTTCTGTGAGTAGATGCAACGGTACATTGTGTGTTTGTGAAGAATTGAGAAATTGATGATCGAAACATACGTTTGTGGCAGGTTTCTTTCACAACATTAAATTATTATTTTTTTAAAATACGTATAGTTACTGAACTTCATTTCTGTTTCTAAAGTAGTAGGGAGAAATGGAAAAAAAAATAGATGTAGAAAAAGAAATAGGGAAAAAGTAGATGTAGAAAAGAAATAGAAAAAAAATAGATGTGGAAAAAGAAATAGCAAAAAAATAGATGTAGAAAAAGAAATAGGGAAAAAGTAGATGTAGAAAAAGAAATAGCAAAAAATAGATGTGTAAAAAGAAATAGGAAAAAAAATAGATGTGTAAAAAGAAATAGCAAAAAAATAGATGTGGAAAAAGAAATAGCAAAAAAATAGATGTAGAAAAAGAAATAGAAAAAAATAGATGTAGAAATAGAAATAGAAAAAAATAAATGTAGAAAAAGAAATAGAAAAAATAGATGTAGAAAAAGAAATGGAAAAAATAGATGTAGAAAAAGAAATAAAAAATAGATGTAGAAAAAGAAATAAAAAAATAGATGTAGAAAAAAATTAGAAAAAAATAGATGTAGAAAAAGACATAGAAAAAAAATAGATGTAGAAAAATACATAGAAAAAAATAGATGTAGAAAAAGACATAGAAAAAAATAGATGTAGAAAAAGACATAGAAAAAAATAGATGTAGAAAAAGAAACACAAAAAAAAAAAAAAAAACGGTATTGTTAAAACTTCACGTAACATGTGGACAACACAAACCAGAACGACGTTTCGGCGCAATAGGATTCCAGCAGGAACAAACAAACAACACATATACAATAATATATATATTTAAAAAATTTAAAATAATATTTAATAAAAAATAGAATAATTTCGAACTAAAGAAGAAATAAAAGGAAAATAAAAACAAGATAAAAATAAAGTCTTCCCTAGCCGTAACCTTGTTCTAGTTTGTGCTGTCCACTTTTTACGCGAAGTTTTAACTATACAGTTTTTCTCTATTTTTTTCCTACATCTATTTTTTCCTACATCTATTTTTTCCTACATCTATTTTTTTCTATATCTCTTTTTTCCTATATCTCTTTTTTCCCTACATCTGTTTTTTTCCTATATCTATTTTATTTTGTTTCTCCTCACAATTAGCTTCACTGCAGCTTCGCAATTGTGCATTTCTTTGTCTTGACCCTAAAGTAGTAGTCTACGCACAAATAAATACAAGAGACTGCGTTTACTCCATCTGTACGATCGTAACTACCTTACGTGCGCTACCTGTATATGATCAACAGAGAAAGGGAGCCGTTGGTGTCAAAAGTTTGGGAACCATTGTTATAGAGCAGCAAAACGTCTCCAGCTTGCTTACTGGTTATCCTTCGCATACTGCCCTAGATCTGGTCCACATGGTGTGTTACTGCTTATGCTGTTTTCCGTCAAATTCTATTTGTTTTACTGATTTTTTGCATTATATTAGGGTTCAGTAAACAAAAACAAAAAAAAAGTAAAGAGCCCCATCACGCCAATTGGCGTATAGGGAATATGGTGTTAGCGACCATAATTTTTATAGACCTTCGGCACATGATTTTTGGGGTAATGTGGTCGGTATTACGCCCGTGACGCTTTACTTTCCAAGAAAAAAATCCTGTACCCATTTAAGGCTGGGTGAACCCGGAAGCCGTCGTTCAGGATCGAATTCGACCTCCAGTTCTTTGTAGTCCAGTTCACTAACCACTGAGCTGTGGTTCTGGGTACTGTAGATCAGGGTACTGTGCATGTTAGTTTTTGTCTTAATTTCTGAATTTATCCTTAGCAAGTGACCTATTCAGCTCCAGTCACTGTTTTCATTTGCTCTAGCAAAAATTTAGTACCCTTTTTTTAAATTTCTGAAACTATTTCTGTGAAATTTTTTGTTTAATTTTTCACATGGATAGGTAAATGCAATGTGAGAGAGAGAGAGTGAGAGAGTGAGAGAGAGAGAGTGAGAGAGTGAGAGAGAGAGTGAGAGAGAGAAAGAACTGAAAAGTGTCCATGATGTAACTCGAGAAGAAAATAAATTCTGTGATGAAAACAAAGCTCATGATCTTGTTGACATCAGAATCTACAGCAAAGACATACAAGATGATAGCAAACACACATAAGAAAGAGCATGAACGTTCCAGATGTCTCCTCATTATTTCTAAAAACAAACTACAAAAAAAAAGAAGAAAAAAAACAACAGTTTAAAATGTATATGGAGATTTGTATTTCTCCGGTGAATGGAACAACAATGAATAAAATCTCCGTAGGCGACAGGTGGCCACAGACCACGCATAAAACAATAATTGTTAATTCAACTTCAGCAGGGAATAAGCTACAAAAACAACACAACTTTGACTGCACAAGTAATCTATTTTACTCTGTCTTTTGTCCTTATACAAATCATGGACAATAGAACAGCAGACAAAAAAAAAATCACTAAAGGCTGTAGAAATGTCATTTTACAGAAGAATGTTGAGAATACCATGGACAGCTAAGAAGAGTAATGAAAACGTTCTGAAAGAGGCCAAATAAAAAAGAGAGCTAATTTCCAATATTAGGAAGAAACAATCATTTTTTTGCTATGTGATGAGAAGAGAACAACTGGAATATATTGTAACAAGTGGGAAAATTGAGGGATGAAGAGATAAAGGGAAGCAGAGAGAAAAGATACCAGACAGCTTAAGAGATTGGCTTGGCAGAGGATCAACAACAGAAATGTTAAATAACTGTCGTGATCCAAAGTTGTAGAGTAACATGATCACCTTCGCAAGTAGGCTTTGGTACTTGTTGATGATGATTGGTTTTGATGGTGTACATGTTATCATAAGTTCACCTGTCCACCTTTTGATGTTATCATTCCACTTTAGGTTTGGTCTATCTGTGCGTCATCTATCGTGTACTATCCCTTCCAAGATGACCATCAGTATGATATTGTATCTCACTTCACATGTCCCAAAAAACTCAGTTCTCTTTTACGAAGATTTTTTTTACCGTATATATATATATATGGTAAAAAAAAGTAATTGGAAACTAGAATTGCCACCAGTTTACAGTTGTTAACGAATTACACCACAGAATCAAAGTCATGACATTGTACTATTTTCTCTAATTACGTGTTGGGATG
The DNA here is from genome assembly GCA_032433765.1 of Megaustenia siamemsis. Lineage (NCBI taxonomy): Eukaryota > Metazoa > Mollusca > Gastropoda > Stylommatophora > Ariophantidae > Megaustenia > Megaustenia siamemsis. The sequence goes on from JAVIAB010000125.1 coordinate 22,992,621, forward strand.
GTATAATCCCGCTAAACTTTTTGTTTAACAGAACAAGGCTGTGTATATAAGAAATCATATGCAAGATGCTGTGTATAAGTCGACGACGTTTATTGTGGCCATTTAATGAGAAGGTTGCAACTGAAATATATTGTAACAAGAAAAAGTGACGTAAGAGGAGATAGAGCGAACGTTAGATTACCAGACAGATTAAAGGTATGGTTTTGTGGGTCTACAATAGAAATTATAAATAGTTGTAAAGACATCAAGTTGTGGAGACTCATGGTCACATACGCCTGCAGGTACTCGATGATGGAGAATATTAAAAATAACAATAACCACAGCTTTGATCATTTCTTATCTCTGGAGCAACTTTTTCTAGCGCGTGAATGTGTTACATTTATGTCCAAATAAAATGTCCTCTAACCATTATTTTCATGTTGTGCGACACGTCTTTTTATGTGGTTTACATTATGGTAAGTTTAAAATTAAAAGCTATGAATAACATTTGACACAATGCCAAAAAGATTGTAAAATTAAAATTACTGAGGACATGTATCTTCCTGCTAGCAACATAAGGTTGTGAATAATGGATAATCTCGCAAAAAGGAATAAAGAAAATCGATTCATTCGAAACAAAATGCTATAGAACAATCTGCAAGATACATTGGGTAATGAAAACAAACAATGATAACATATTACAAGATTTAAATATTAAAAAGAAATGGCCTATAAACATCATTCTACGGAGGAAATTAGAATTCTATGGCAACGTCAAAAGACACGGCGAGCTGGAAAGAACAATAATGGAAGGCATGGTTCATGGGTGACGCATCAGGGACAGACCAAGAAGAAAATTGTTTCAAGTTATCAAGGAGACATTGAACATGACAACAGATGAAATCTTGCTAGAGACAGATTCTTCCAGACAGGCTGTGGTGAATGCAACGTTCTGTGGGAGATGTGGCAAAATACGGAGACTCTTTCAGACGGGTTGTAGTGAATACAACGTTATGTGGGAGGACTGGCTAGAGACAGATTCTTTCAGACGGGTTATGATAAATGCAACGTTCTGTGGGAGATCTGGCTAGAGACATATTCTTTCAGACGGGTTGTGGTGAATTTAACGTTGTGTGGGGGATCTGGTTAGAGACAGATTCTTTCCGGCAGGATGTGGTGAATGCAACGTTCTGCAAAAGATATGCGACCCGATGATGATATTGTATGTTAAATTATGAACAAAATTGTTACATTAGACGAACCTGATGACATTAGATTATTCACAATTTGTGTTCAGGCAATTTTGTCCAAACCAACAAAATAATTCCGGAGTTAACGAGTTAATCCGGTGTTTCAGTTCATATCGCTCAATCAACAACAGACTGCCACACCTGTAATGTCTTGTCTGGTAAACAGAAAAAAAAGATTAACCGACATACAAACTGTTAGTGACTGCAGATCCATAACAACATACAGGAGTGTTCTATTGACATAGTTTGGTTTCAGCACTGTTCAAGTTGAAATGTATGGGAACAGAAAAGAGAATAAAAATAAGGTTTTCCTCCGAGTATGATATGTAGAGAAGATTTTGTTGCTGTTGTTTTTTTTTTGTTGTGTTTGCATGCGCCAGCATTGTATCTCTTTGTGCTCATGGGACGCACCAAAATGGACGCTTCTTGCGTCCAAGCCATGTAAACAATGTTGACTTTCCTTGTCTCCAACGGTTTATCTCATTCTATTGGAGAATTTCACGCTGTCTGTTGCCACAGTGAGATGGCGGATTTTTTTTAAATGTGGACACGGGTTTGGTGATGGATGTGTGTGCACAGTTCGTTGGCCATCGCTGTGGATCAAGTCATTGTTCGCTGGCTTCGTTAGCAGCAATGGAAGCTAATGACCTTACTTGTGCAGCCGGTTTGTTTTGGACGAATTGTACGTTACAGTGTCACTGCTATAGTGGCTTAGTTTGTGACAGGACTACAGGGACATGCCCAGACAATGACAGTTGTCAGCACGGGGTTTTCGGACCCCAGTGTCAGTACTTGGATTTTATTTGCAGGTATGCCCAAAAGTCTGAACCTACTTTCCTGTTTGATGGCAGCGACACCTCATGTGGTCCGGATACGGATTCTGCATCGGTTGGGGCAACTCTCAATCGGTCTTTGCCGTGCTCCTGGTTTGGGATTTGTGCGGATGACTTAAAATATCCGGACAGTTTCACGGTAAAACTGAATGGTTCTGCCTCATGTAACAATGTATCAAGGTTTGTAGTTAGTCCGCACGAGATTGATGTCTTCTGCCCTGGGGCTGGTCTGATCAACAAGTTACGGATTGAAGCGGCGATAGTTGCAAATATCTGCTCCAACTACATTGGCGTGGGTAGGAAAGTGGCTCTCAAACAGAACACAAGCCAGACCGATTTAATGCACAAAACATTTGATGCTTGTTATACAGGAGACGGATGTGGACCAGAGGCCGCAGTTAATAGCAAAACAAAGACCAATCTCTATGACAATGACTGCACACACACACAATGGAGAAGTGGAACCAATTCTATTTACTGGTATCTGAACTTTGCAACGCCCCAGAAGACTCACATCATTCGAATCTATCATCGAACCTAGCACTATGATTCGGATAAAGAATGCCACTCTAAAGGCTTTCTCTGACAGTGGCGGAGTAGTGTTCCAGTATAATGATATATCCTACCCTAATTTATCTATGAACACTATTGTAGTCAAAACACAAACGTCAATGGCACACATTAAGATTGAGTTCTCACCGACCATTTCGCAGACCGACAGTGCACTGACGGTATGTGAGGTGCAAACATTTACAGACACCTATTGTCTGGACGAGCATTCTTGTCGTTTTGTGCAGTGTGTAGTGGGTGTAGTAAAGGCTGCAATGTCATCATCGGTACTTGTCACGGCTACTGTTCACATGGGATCTATGGACACGACTGTTCCGGGTCTTGTCTCAGTGTCTGTCCTTTATTTGAGGAAAAATCTGGAAAATGCCTACAATGTAAACATCTTGGCTATACCTGTAATGACACTTGTCCAGGTGGTAATTTTGGGCTCCAGTGCGAACAGATGTGTTCTGATGGCTGTGACATCATATGTACTCTCAAATGTCTGGACAACTGTTTCAACGACACCTGTCAACAGTCGATCGGGAATCTGTACATGCAAGAGAACGTTCTATGGGTCAGACTGCACTCTCAAATCTCCGGACAACTGTTTAACGAAACCTGTGATTCCCACGTTCAGAAGAGTCTGCCGACTACAACAAGCCCAAGCATATGGACACTTTAATGTGTTTCTGTGCTAGACATGGTTGATTTTTTGGTGTTTTTTTAGTGAAGCCATGGCTCATATCTTGCCGTGTTTCTGTCCTAGCCATGGCTTATATCTTAGCTTGTGTGTGCTGGCCATGGCTCATATCTTGGTGTGTGTCATGTTAGTCATATCTCATATCTCGGTGTGTCCGTGTTAATCATGTCTCATATCTTTATGTGTGTCTGTGTTTAGTCATATCTCATATCTTAGTGTGTACCAGTGTTAGTCATATGTCATATCTTTGTGTGTGCATGTCTGGGTTAGTGATATCTCAAATCTTTGTGTGCATGTTTATGTTAGTCATATCTCATATCTTTGTGTGTGAATGTCTGTGTTTGTCGCATCTCATATCCTTGTGTGTGCATGGCTATGTTAGTCCCATCTCATATCTTTGTGTGTGCATATCTATGTTAGTCATTTCTCTTATCTTTGTGTGAATGTCTATGTTAGGCATGTGTCATATCTTTGTGTGTGCATGTCAATGTCAGTTATATCTCATATCTTTATGTGCATGTTTATGTTAGTCATGTGTCATATATCTTGATGTGTGTCAGTGTTAGTCATGCCTCGTATCGTTGTGTGCATGTCTGCATTAGTCACATCTCATATCTTTGTGTGTGCATGTATGTGTTAGTCACATCTCACATCTTTGTGTGTGTATGTCTGTGTTAGTCACATCTCACATCTTTGTGTGTCTGTGTTAGTCATCTCTAGTGACTCGGGCAGATGGTGCTCGTAAACCTGGGAGGGCCTACCATCTAAGGGCAGAATCCCCTACAGAAAAGATCATCTGCTGCCTTGCAGGAAGATTGGGGACAATCAAAGGCTAGGGAAAGCAAACCCGAATAAAATGCTGGCTGAAATCGGATGCACTGGGCCACTGGCGCAGAACACAGTGCAACGTATTAACGGGTGTTCAGTCAGAGTGGATCTGACAGACTCTAATAATGATGTTCTGTCTGTGGGGGCGATCAACACACTTAGCCTGACAGCTGACTTCATATGAGAGTCTGGAATCCTTACTCTGATTGAGTCCTGAACGCAGAGAGAGAGAGAGAGAGTGCTCAGGTGTCCCGCATCCTATAGGCAGAATGTTCCAACTTCAGAGATACTCTCATATTTTTATCATCCAGAGTTTTAACGTTGTGGGTAGATTTTTCCCATCAATTTTGCCCGGGCTATGGCCATTGTTGGCCTAATCTTTTCGATTTCCAACGGCCAAGATTTCTTGAACGCGGCCGAACCAACACGCATGTATTTGGCCGTTACCCGAGATGGATAGACAAATGACATCACTATCCAGAGACCGGGGGATAGTAAAGTGACGGATTCAATTTTTTAAAAAAATTCCCACCACCTTTAATGAGAACCGAACCCGGGACCTTCTCATCCAGATGGCAACGTCTTACCTCTAGACCACGCAGTATCCCAAAGAGAATACAGTATTTGAATGTTCTTATTATTCGACCAGATGATACCAAAAATAGGAAAATAAAATGGACTGGTGAAAATAATGAAGGGTTGAGGACTGTTGCTAAACTGGAGGGACAGAAGTAAAAGTAGGTCTATTCTACGATATAAAGTGAGATCAGCGGTTATTATGACTTTTTTATTAGAACAAGAGGAAAAACGTGATGCTCTACTTTTCTTGTCCCTTGTAGGTTCACTCGGGAGCCACGATAGCTCAGGGGTTAGTGAACTGGACTACAAAGGACAAGAGGTAGGGTTCGATCCCAACCGACGGCTTCCGGGTTCACCCAGCCTTTAATGGGTACCGGATTCTTTTCTGGGAAAGTAAGCGGCACCGGCATAATATCGACCACATTACCCCAAAAATCATGTGCCGAAGATCTGTAAAATTTATGGTCACTAACACCATATTCTCTATACGCCACTTGGCGTGACAGGGGCACTTTACTTTTTTTACATACATACATACATATATATAGTCATAGTATAATCATACATACATAGTATATACAACATACAGTCAACAACAGAACTGATACGATGCACTGTAGATAGAAGATTGTGGAGGGAGATGATCGCCTACGCCAACCGGTATGGCACATGATGATGATGATATATATATATATATATTCTATGGCGGGCGTTATTCCTAGCTTTTTTCTCAGTTCTTCATATCTGATCTTATCTCTCAGGCTCTTTCCTGTCATTCGTCTAACACATTTAATCTCAGTAGAGGTTATTTTTCTTCTTATTATTGCATCTCGGGTCCAGGTCTGGCATTGGTAGCACAACGTTGGGATGAAGATGTGAAACTAAAAGTTGAAAAGTTGTAAATAATAAGAGAGCTATAGCCGAGTGACTACGAAGGTGAAACCGAGTTAAACTAATGGAAGCAAGTAATATGATAATGATAATGATGATCTATTGAAACTAAGAGAAGTAAGTGAAAGCGAGTGATAAGGGAGTGAGTCTACGAGTAGTGAGTAATATGAGAGTGATAATCAAGTGAGACTAAAAGTTAAAAGATAACGTTATATAAGTAAAACAAGTGCAATGATGAAGTGGCATTAAGATAACCGAGTTTACTAGGATTCATTCAAGAGTGATGTTACGGTAGTCAACAATTATTACACATTTTGCACAGAAGTACTATGAGGAATAACACAAGAATAATGAAGGAATAATGTTACATAAGTGGTGCAAATGTAACACGAATACAGCACAGGAATATTACAGGAGTGATATATTACGTCTTGTGCGACAAGTCTGTGTCAATGGAATTAGGAAAGAGAGTGCATTGATGCTATTTGGAACCAATTGGGATCTATAGAAGTGAGTCATAGAAAGCAGACAAACAAATAAAAAGACGACTAGAGGTCACAAAGATAGGATTTCTCAGAAGAACGTTGAGAGTTCCCGGGACAGCTGAAAAACAACCAACGAGGACATTCTCAAAGAAGCCAACACAAATAGGTAGATCGTGAGAAACATCAAAACAAACAATCAACATTCTACTGGCACATCATGAGAAAAGGAAAGCTGAAATACTTGGTTACAACTGGCAAAAATACAGGGATTGAGAGATCGCGGACGACAAAGAGAAAATACACTGAATAGCTGGGTGTCATGGCAAGGAAAACAGTCAACAACAGAACTCATACGACGCCGTGTGGATAGAGAATTGTGGAAGGATATGATTGTCTATGCCAGCCGTTATGGCACATGAGGATAATGGTATTACCAGAAGAATAGTACAAAGGGATAGAAAAGTAATTGTAGAGTAGCACAAATTTATAATTGTAGAGTAGCACAATGTAGCAAAATGTTATATCTTCTCAACATTCCTATATGGTGCAGAAACATGGACATTAGACAAGAAAACAGAACAGAGAATTGAAGCCTTTGAAATGTGGATATATAGAAGATTAGGTAGAATTGGATGGAAAGAAATGAAAACAAAAGATGAAGTCTTAAAACAACTAAAAATTAAAAGAGAACTACTAAACACAATTCAAACAAGACAAATGCGATTTTTGGGCCATGTTAAGAGACACAACACCTTCTAAAAGTAATCTTGGAGGGGAAAATACAATGTAATAGAGACAGAGGCAGACCAAGACTAACATGGACGAGTAACATCAAAAGGTGGACAAATCAGCCTATGACAACCTGCGCCATCAAGGCAAGAGACAGAGCAGAATGCCGCTCCATGGTACCCAACCTTCGTTGCGGAGACAGCACTCGGTGATGATGAGAGTAAAACAAACAATAGTTAGAGAGTAGTAGGCGAATAGTGTAAGAGTTATATAAGAAAAAACACGCAAGTTAAACAAGCCTACATGTTGTCTTTTATTATTCAAATTCACACTTTAAATGAGTAGTAGTAAATAACAGCTGGAATAGTTAATACATGAGACCTCATTAGTTCCAGCTCATTAACACTGGGCCAACGCCCTTAGTTGTTGGAGAGGCTTAAGCACAAATATTATAATGTCCAATTAACTTTACTTCCATGTTGTATGCACCCGTTCTTTATTTCGGTTTAAACTTTGATACGTTTTGATAAGGATCTAAATCTACACAGATTTTTACCAGTGATGACGTCAGATAGTTCATACATTCAAGTCACATTATTTTATTCAAAGGAACAAATGTTTCTGTAGTTAAAAGTGCTAGGTTGGACTACTCGACCGACTTCTTCAGTGGTTCTCAAGTCAATGGAGAGCACCACAAATTAATCAAGAGCAAGGACAAGATGTCTTGTAAATTTATTATTTGAAAGAAAAAGAGTTCAAACGTCAACAACTGGGCTGAAAGCGGCCAGCGACTCAAAGCTGACCTCTTGTGACAACATCAGTGAATCTAAACCCAAAATGATTAGATTAGAAGCAGACTTAATAGTGTAGGCAAAAAACAAGTAGAAATTGACATAGAATGCAGCACCGGTATCTAAAAATAGCACGAACAAGTCGGATGTTTTCAGAGAAGGCGAAGATGTCGAAGCTTTCTGTGAGACAATATATAATGCGTCTACTTCATTCAATGTCTCGTTAAAAGTGGGCGATGAAGTAAGTTGGTTTTCATGCAAAATCAGGAAGAAAACAAGAAAAGGATGGAAGTTGTTTACGAAACATGACAGATTGTGTGACACATCGCGTGTGCGACAGACATTATTGTGCGCGGTTGGTAACCTTAAGCTATCAATAGATGGCGCTGGCTCCCATAATGACCCGGGAAACAGATTTTAAAAAAATGGTGGCACCCTTGCAACAGTGCACGAAAGAAAAGTAGCGAAATGTGAGATCTTTGTTTAGCGAAGGCGTGAAACCCATTGAGATTCATCATCGAATGCGAATTTAGAGCGGCGACAGGTGCATGAGTTGTACACGAGTGCATGAATGGACTGAGAATTTAAATGGAGTGTCACCTGTGTCGAGAATTATCCTAAATCGAGACAACTGGAGCAGCCACGGAAGAACACAGCAGCATGAAGCAGCCGTTGAAAATGTGATATGAGAAAACTGACGCGTCACAGTCAAGGAGGTGGCGTCACTGTTGGGTATTAATCTTGGATCAGCTCATCACATCATTCATGGCAAGCTGAAGTTCCGAACCGTGTGCAACATGGGTCCCCAAGCTGTGGCGCATGGGTGGCTGCGCACCAGTCCAAAATATTTCCCCCCTCCCCCACACGTTATATAGGCGCTTATCAAGTGTTTGTCTAAGTGCATCGTACTAGAGAGGCTGGGGAAGGGCAGGGGGAAAGTTGAACAGTTGTTGTTGTTTGTTGTTGTTTGTTGTTATTTGTTGTTTGTGTTCGACAACTTTATATCTCCAGCGAAGTCTCAAGGGATTGAAGTTTGCATGAATATCACTTTTTCTTACTTGTTTCACACCGACAGCCGTGTGCTCAGGTGTCACCCGCCTTACAGGCAGATATTCTTCGACTTCAGAGGGGTCTCTCATATTTTTATCATGGAGAGTTTTAATATTTTTGGGTAAATTTTCCCTAAAAATTTTGCCAGAGGTACAAAGGGTTCTTTTAACGTGCGCAGAATGCACACGGGACCTCCGTGTTTTTCGCCATTTTATGAATGAGACATCAGATCTCACTACCCAGAGAGGGCTAGACATCAGATCTCACTACCCAGAGACGGCTAGACATCAGATCTCACTACCCAGAGACGGCTAGACATCAGATCTCACTACCCAGAGACGGCTAGACATCAGATCTCACTACCCAGAGACGGCTAGACATCAGATCTCACTACCCAGAGACGGCTAGACATCAGATCTCACTACCCAGAGACGGCTAGACATCAGATCTCACTACCCAGAGACGGCTAGACATCAGATCTCACTACCCAGAGACGGCTAGACATCAGATCTCACTACCCAGAGACGGCTAGACATCAGATCTCACTACCCAGAGACGGCTAGACATCAGATCTCACTACCCAGAGACCAGGAGAAGGTATAGCCAGGGCAGAAATTCTAATTTATTAATTTTTTATATTTTCCACCGCATGTTCTCTGAATCGAACCAAGACCCCTTAGTCTAGAGGCCTCTTTTACCTCTAGCGCACTCACCCCCCCCCCCCCCTTCTTCCCCTTCCAGTTGAACAGTGATAATATAATTATTTCAGTGTTTCCAATAAACACAATGCAATCAAAAACAATATAATTTTTCATTACATTCACCTTATATATATATATATACAAATAAATTACGTTTCAAAGATAAAAAATAACAGTAATGATTAATTCTTGTTGTTAGGGATGACATCATAAAACTTCACTTTCAGCTGATGACGAAGATTGTTCCAGCTGATGGTCCGACTATCTCGCTGCAGGCAGTGTTCACATATAGCTCACCCCTGTACGTTCTCGTTTCTACGTTGCTCGACGTTGCATTCCAAATGGTGAGTCTAACGTGCCATAAATAGCCGCATTGATTTTCAAAATACAATCGTTGAAGCCTTTCAAGATGTTGCATTTGTTCACATCTGTCATACAACTGCATCTGAGACAAAGACGATTTATCCTTTTGTGTTATTTCAGGCTTGATGCATCTATATACGCCACATATTCGTGCTGCATGCATCAGTTCTGAATATTTTGAAGCGATTGACCGAGAGTCCGTCTTTTTCGTCATTGTAAATTGTCTCAGGACAGGAAATAAACCAGTTACTAAAAAAGAAGAAGTAGAGACCTGATATGGTTTCGGTTATGTTTTTCCATTATCTTTGACACATTTTTTGATGATGTAGTCTGCAACAAGACGGGCTGCGTCACTTTCTATTAGAAAGTATCTGGTACAAATTTACAGATATTGGGTGAACTCAAAGCTTAGTCAGTTAAGGGTCGAACTACATATCATCTGGTAAGAGAACAGAATATTAATGCTTTAAAAAGGAAGAATAAACCATAATTAAAGTAAAATTTGTTTTTACCAGACATTACATTCATATCGCTGAATGTACACATTCATAGTAGCGATTACAGTAACTTGAATTATTCACTTGAAGTAGTAAGTCTGTGACCAAATGAAGTCGGTCTGAACCTAGTCTGTTCTTGTGATCGAACTCTGCATTATTTTTTTGTTTATGAAAAAAGAGACAAAGGCAGACCAAGACTAACGTTGACGAGCAACATCAAAAGATGGACAAGTCAGCCTATGACAAGCTGCACTATCAAAGCAAGAGACAAAGCGAAATGGTGATCCATGGTAGCCAACCTTCGATGCGGAGACGACACTCAATGATGATGATGATTTATGAAACAATTTCTGCAACTTCTAAACCACGTTCACCACAACCTCCATGACATGTGGCAAACCCTATGTGCGCTGGACGAGATGTCAAAACAGAGAAAGTATGATAAAACATAGAGAGAGCGTTAGAGAGAGAGAGAGAAAGAGAAAGAGATAGAGAGACAAACAGTTGGGACAGAGGAAGGGAGAGCAACAAAAGAAGAGTGAATTGAACTATAGATATTATGAGAACAACTTGTGTGATGAATTTATATATTTCACAACGTACTTAAGTACTGCATTCAGAGATACAGATAAGGGCAAAGGTCAAACTGCTCGGGGTCTTCTGGAGAATAAATTCTGATTCACAGCCAAATGTCATGTTATTGCTAAGAGTTTCTCTAATTAGATATCTGGGCAATAATATTTACAAACTGCAAGAACTACCTACGTAATTGTGTGTGTGTATATATATATATATATATTATATATATTTTTTTTTTTTTTTTTTTTTTTTTTTAATAGAATACCTAAGCACTGTTTTCAGAGATACGGCAAAAGGCCAAACTGCCTAAACCTTTTAGGAGAACGAACTGTGAACACCAGCTAGAATCGAGGTCACAGTGTAGAGTTTATCTCGAATAGAAGTCTCGGCAGTAATCCAGAAATTGGCTGGAGATGGGTAATCGTCAGTGTAAGATGATGGAAATTGCAGTTTTATTGGCGATTAATGGTGAAGGATTGCTAGAGGACAATGTTACATTTGGCGATATTGGTAAGAATACCTGGCAAACTTGATTCAGGTAAGGCCGGGATAATCACAAGAGATGACATGGGTAGCAGTATCTGAAGGAACTTCATAATAATGATGTGGGTTAAGTGTGTGAAAGTAATAAAAGCATCATAATGATGTGGGTTAAGTGTGTGAAAGTAATAAAAGCATCATAATGATGTGGGATAAGTGTGTGTGAAAGTAATAAAAACATCATAATAATGTGGGTTAAGTGTGTGAAAGTAATAAAAGCATCATAATGATGTGGTTAAGTGTGTGAAAGTAATAAAAGCGTCATAATGATGTGGGTTAAGTGTATGAAAGTAATAAAAGCATCATAATGACGTGGGCTGTGTGTGAAAGTAATAAAAGCATCATAATGCTATAAGTTAAGTGTGTGTAAGTAATAAAAGCATCATAATGACGTGGGTTAAGTGTGTGAAAGTAATAAAAGCATCATAATGACGTGTGTTAAGTGTGTGAAAGTAATAAAAGCATCATAATGACGTGGGCTGTGTGTGAAAGTAATAAAAGCATCATAATGACGTGGGCTGTGTGTGAAAGTAATAAAAGCATCATAATGACGTGGGCTGTCTGTGAAAGTAATAAAAGCATCATAATGACGTGGGCTGTCTGTGAAAGTAATCAAAGCATCATAATGACGTGGGTTAAGTGTGTGAAAGTAATAAAATCATCATAATGACGTGGGTTAAGTGTGTGAAAGTAATAAAAGCATCATAATGACGTGGGTTAAGTGTATGAAAGTAATAAAAGCATCATAATGACGTGGGTTAAGTGTGTGAAAGTAATAAAAGCATCATAATGACGTGGGTTAAGTGTGTGAAAGTAATAAAAGCATCATAATGATGTGGGTTAAGTGTGTAAAGTAATAAAAGCATCATAATGACGTGGGTTAAGTGTATGAAAGTAATAAAAACATCATAATGACGTGGGTTAAGTATGTGAAAGTAATCAAAACATCATAATGACGTGGGTTAAGTGTGTGAAAGTAATCAAAGCATCATAATGATGCGGGTTAAGTGTGTGAAAGTAATCAAAGCATCATAATGATGTGGGTTAAGTGTGTGAAAGTAATCAAAGCATCATAATGATGTGGGTTAAGTGTGTGAAAGTAATCAAAGCATCATAATGATGTGGGTTAAGTGTGTGAAAGTAATCAAAGCATCATAATGACGTGGGTTAAGTGTGTGAAAGTAATCAAAGCATCATAATGACGTGGGTTAAGTGTGTGAAAGTAATCAAAGCATCATAATGACGTGGGTTAAGTGTGTGAAAGTAATCAAAGCATCATAATGACGTGGGTTAAGTGTGTGAAAGTAATCAAAGCATCATAATGACGTGGGTTAAGTGTGTGAAAGTAATCAAAGCAGCATAATGACGTGGGTGTAGTGTGTGAAAGTAATCAAAGCAGCATAATGACGTGGGTGTAGTGTGTGAAAGTAATCAAAGCATCATAATGACGTGGGTTAAGTGTGTGAAAGTAATCAAAGCATCATAATGACATGGGTTAAGTGTGTGAAAGTAATCAAAGCATCATAATGACGTGGGTTAAGTGTGTGAAAGTAATCAAAGCATCTAGGAATAACATTGGCAGCAATTCTTTTCTCTTCGTCTTCACCCGGTAAATGGGCGTTAGTGTGTTGTGTCGCTAGTGTAAGACAAAGTAACGATATCTGCGTCTTTCGGCCCGACGCATGGGTAGATTTGGTTAAAATGATTTGCTCATAAAGCAGCCACTTTTGACCCACTATTTTCAACTATCAACTCCCAACGGTTCTTTAAAGTGCGCCAGTTTAGTCGAGAGCTCCTGTTTTTTTTTTTTTTTTTTTTTGCAGTTTTCCGGAAGGACCTGACTCAACACATCAACTTGAAACGGTAGATGCATGAGCAAACCACCGGTTTGATTTTTGCAAAAAAATATCCCCACCGCCTGTGGTTGGAATCAAAACTGGAACATTCTTGTCAGAGGTCGATAGTATCTCTGGACCACATAGTAGCAATTGATCAGACAGAAATGCAGAATCAAGAACTGCTGACCAATTAAATAACACCAACAAATATCCATTCTCCAGTACAATAATCACGGAGATAGTTAACCAATCACGCGCTCAAGAGGTCTAGCAAACAACCTATCCACATATCAGTCACACAATAGACCAATCAAAAAGTTAAATAATCATGCGAATGTAACTCCATCCAGCCAATCAGTAACTAACTTCATAACCAAGCCAAAATGACTGGTGAACATCTGCAACAATCATTCCCAAGAAATTATGAACAAAGGAGACTCTTGTGGCTATCACCGGTACCATACCGGGACAAGCTGTATGGAGTTAATGTCACCAGCCTTGAACTCACGAACGCTTTCTTCGAACTTATTGACGTCTTTAGGAGTAGCATGGAGATGAAAAATAAATAAATCACCTCGTCGACTGACATACCTTTCACGCAACCAACAAAACAACCACCAACAAACAGCCAATCAATAAATATAAATAATGTTAAACAACTAAATTTATTATGTTTTTTTAGCGTCTTCAATTTAATAAGTAAAGAGCCCAATCACGTCAAGTAGCGTATAGGGTAATATGATGTTGCTGACCATAATTTTTACAGATCTTCGGTACATGATGTGTGGGGTAATGTGGTCAGTATTACGCCCGTGCTGTTTTACTTTCCCAGAAAAATCTTGTACCCATTTAAGGTTGGGTGAACCCGGAAGCCGTCGATCAGGATCGAACCGACCTCTTGTCCTTTGTAGTCCAGTTCACTAACCACTGAGCTATCGCGGCTCCCTTCTTCAATTTAATAAGAAAAGAGAAATCTGATGGAGTTACACAGATTAACATAGAGAAGAGAAATCTGATGGCGTTACAAAGATTAGCACAGAGAAGAGAAATCTGATGGAGTTACACAGATTAGCATAGAGAAGAGAAATCTGATGGCGTTACAAAGATTAGCACAGAGAAAAGAAATCGGATGACGTTACACAGATTAGCATAGAGAAGAGAAATCTGATGGCGTTACACAGATTAGCATAGAGAAGAGAAATCTGATGGCGTTACACAGATTAGCATAGAGAAGAGAAATCTGATGGCGTTACACAGATTAGCATAGAGAAGAGAAATCTGATGGCGTTACACAGATTAGCATAGAGAAAATAAATCTGATGGAGTTACACAGATTAGCACATAGAAGAGAAATCTGATGGAGTTACACAGATTAGCACATAGAAGATAAATCTGATGGAGTTACACAAATTAGCACATAGAAGATACATCTGATGGAGTTACACAAATTAGCACAGAGAAGAACCACGATGTAATCACATAAATAGTATCAACAATTACACCTCCTAGCAATATAATGTGCTCTCAAAACACACAGTTGTTTTGGCATGATGTGGCACAGGACTAAAGCTAACGATCGTCATCATCAAACGCTGGCGCCGCTTCAACTACCCACTTGTTACAGAATGTTTCAGCTGCTCCGTTCTCAAATTGTAGAACAATTGTTGAAAAGAAGAATTGTAAATTATGAGCTTTGACGATTTTATTTTGCTGTGGCATCTAACAGCCACGTACTAGTCTAGATGTTAATACAACCATTTGTAAATAAAACCATATTTCTGTGGCCTCCAAAATGATCTTTGTCAGATTGTCTGAATTAGCAATCACCGTGTCAGTAAAAAAAGGTTAAAAAAAAATAATAAAAACTGGTTGATGAGTTTCAACTATTCCCCCCCCCCTTCCCCCGCCATAATTTCTGAAACAATTAACAAGTTTTTTTTAAAAAAAGTACACCCAATCTTGGATTATGAATGAGGATGCAATGGACTATTACTATAATCCCAACATTTGACAGCAGAAGTAGGATGTCATGGACTATTTCTCTAACCTCAACATTTGACAGCTGAGGTAGGATGTCGTGGACTATTGCTCTAACCTCAACATTTGACAGCTGAGGTAGGATGGCATGGACTATTACTCTAACCTCAACATTTGACAGCTGAGGTAGGATGGCATGGACTATTACTCTAACCTCAACATTTGACAGCTGAGGTAGGATGTCGTGGACTATTGCTCTAACCTCAACATTTGACAGCTGATGTAGGATGGTATAGACTATTACTCTAACCTCAACATTTGACAGCTGAGGTAGGATGGTATAGACTATTACTCTAACCTCAACATTTGACAGCTGAGGTAGGATGTCGTGGACTATTGCTCTAACCTCAACATTTGACAGCTGATGTAGGATGGTATAGACTATTACTCTAACCTCAACATTTGACAGCTGAGGTAGGATGGTATAGACTATTACTCTAACCTCAACATTTGACAGCTGATGTAGGATGGTATAGACTATTACTCTAACCTCAACATTTGACAGCTGAGGTAGGATGGTATAGACTATTACTCTAACCTCAACATTTGACAGCTGAGGTAGGATGGTATAGACTATTACTCTAACCTCAACATTTGACAGCTGATGTAGGATGGTATAGACTATTACTCTAACCTCAACATTTGACAGCTGAGGTAGGATGGTATAGACTATTACTCTAACCTCAACATTTGACAGCTGAGGTAGGATGGTATAGACTATTACTCTAACCTCAACATTTGACAACAGAGGTAGGATGGCATGGACTATTACTCTAACCTCAACATTTGACAACAGAGGTAGGATGGCATGGACTATTACTCTAACCTCAACATTTGACAACAGAGGTAGGATGACATGGACTATTACTCTAACCTCAACATTTGACAACAGAGGTAGGATGACATGGACTATTACTTTAACCCCAAAATTTCACAGCTGAGGTAGGGTACCATGGACTATTACTCTGACTCCAATATTTGGCAGCAGAGGTAGGATGGCATCATTGTTTTACCTTGTCTATGACGTAACTATACGCATGCTAAATGTTGTGTCGCACTAGATTGTGAAGAACGTTGTTACTTGGTAAAGGAGTTATGCGTGATTTAGGTAATGATGAGAATAACGATTGTGTTAATTTAATGCCTCGAGGTCGATGACAAAATGTTTTCAAACATGTATTTTTTACATTTTTCTGGTTATGGATTTTCAAATTGAAGAAGATATTAAATGATGCAGATTTGTATTAGTTCAAATCATCATCATCATCATCGAGTGCCTTCTCCGCAAAGAAGGTTGGCTAACAGGGATCGCCATTCTACTCTGTTTCTTGCTTTGATGGTGGAGGCTGTGATAGATTGATTTGTCCATCTTTTGATGATACTCGTCCATGTTAGTCTTGGTCTGCCTCTGCCTCTTTTACTTTGCATTTTCCCTTCCAGTATTACTTTTAGTATGCTGTTGTGTCTTTTAACATGCCCCAAAAATTTCATTTGTCTTGTCTTAATTGTATTTAGTAGTTCTCTTTTCATTTTCAGTTGTTTTGAAACTTCATAGTTTGTTTTCTTTTCTTTTCATCCAATTCTACCTATTCTTCTATAAATCCACATTTCAAATTATTCAAATATTTAGCTTAAACGGAATGTTAAATGATGCAGATTTGTATTAGCTCAAATATTTAAATTAAAAGGAAGCAATTTTTGCAGCAGAAAGTAACATGAGATGGATGCAAAGAAAGAATCTACGGATGAGGATGATCATGGCAGCTACATAGGTCTAGAATATTTATGGAAACCAACGACAGTGAAGGGTCAATGTTATATAGTAACCAGATAATAGGAGAAAAATGTAGCTTAGAACTAAATTGTCATGAACTATGTGGAAAGACAACTAAATATAATGGTTTACCTACCTGTAGAGAACGTCTCGTGAGTGCCAGATTGTATATTACAGATCAAATATAAAACGGGAAGAGAAAATGAGAGCTAGCAGATTCAAAGTAAGATGGAACGAACAAAAAATAAAATACAAGTTCATCAAATGGCAATGGCTGAGGTTGTCAGAAGATCACGAGCGAAAACTGTGTATTTCCCTCGATACCTGCACGGATATAAAAGTAAGTGAAGAGGATAGAATGAAAAAAAAATAGAATAAACTTAGTTGATTAACATCAAGATTTGAAGCGAGGCAAGAACGAAATTATCAATTAATTTATTTTAAAACTAACAACTAAAACTGTTATTAGAATCTGCATTGTTTTGGCACTTATTCCATTTCTGGACTTTGTCAGAAGGTATTTATAATGGTCGCAGGTTCATGTGCTGTCGAGACATGATGTACAGGCTAGAATATTTATAGAAAACGACTATTGAAAGAATCTGCATCTGCCATATCTGGAGAGCGTACGTGTTTAATCCACCAGAACTCACTCTCACGTATATAAACTCTTATTTGGATATTCATATCATGTATTCATAATTACTTGTGTGTAATGAAAGTAGAGATTGGATCAACAATTTGGAATTGGGGTGCTAATTTTGTTTTTGCTTGATAAATCTAATCAATGTAGCTATTGCGGTCCCACTGTGCACATTTACTAAGTGAAAGCGGAACAGGAAATGACCAAATTGTCAATATTTTGACTTCCAGTAACTACCGGCAACAAATGTGGAGGATCACTCAGCGATTCTAAAAGTGTTACAGATTGTTGATTTAGTGAAAGAAGGAAGTTACAAGTAGTGAACGAGAGAATGTCTGCGGTTATGGTAAAAAATAATGAAAGAAGCTGATCCCTTTTTGGTTGATTGAGTCAAGCTTTACTATGAGACGTTTCTCAATGACAAATTGGCTACGATCGTCTGAAGGATACTCGATGACACCAGTTACTCGGATATAATTTTGGGGAGGGGTGTGTGTGTGTGGGGGGGGGGGGAATAAAGCCTCGGTGACCAACAGAGTTGAAGTGGAGTGGGTAGCTACTGGAATACCAGCCAGGCGAGAAATGTCGTAGAAGTCTTCACGAAACCTGTCACCACGACATTTCTTGTCAGTGTATATTTCTTGTCAGTGTATATTTCTTGTCAGTGTATATTTCTTGTCAGTGTATATTTCTTGACAGTGTATATTTCATGACAGTGTGAGAAGGTAATGATCTAAAGACTGTTCCGGGAACCACGGACAAAACCCTCATATATCTCAATATTTCCATTCGGTAAAGTGACCTGCCTCCATCACGAGAGGATTGGTTCTGCAATCGGTCGGCAACAGGGAAGCGTACCTCTTTTGTTCTGACTGGAGTATGGAGTCTTTTTCTCACTTGAGTGTCCATCAGGTTCTATCAAGTTTATTGGTTTTGAAAGAATGATTCGAGAAAAGAATGAAGGTGAAGGATCTGAGTGAAGGATCGGTAATTAGTTGCTTAAGAAACTTGTACGCAGAAAATTGTGGGTGGTGTTAGGGCAAGTACAATTCTACAAGAAGAAACGCGAGACATGGGGGTGAGCACCTCAACATTCACATTTGGGAGGATTGTGGCAGGACACATTAGAGAAATGATACAGATTAAAGTCGCCGGTGAAAGACATCCAACATGAGGTTAGCTTGAGGTGAGAAGATATCGTTGTGGTCGCAGAATCGTCCGAGACGTAAACATGAGAAAAGAGGATAGAGTCCTGACAGGATTGAGTGATAGGACATGTACAGGAGGTAGGAATGGGGATAGGTCAGGTTGTAAAACGAATTATCTCAGGGTAAGAGGTATGTTTACAACACTCGGAAAAAAATCCACAAATAATCAACAACAGAAAGAGAACAAGCAAACACACGCACACAGATCGTCCTCCGACAGGCACCCACAGACAGATCGTCCTCCGACAGGCACCCACAGACAGATCGTCCTCCGACAGGCACCCACAGACAGATCGTCCTCCGACAGGCACCCACAGACAGATCGTCCTCCGACAGGCACCCACAGACAGATCGTCCTCCGACAGGCACCCACAGACAGATCGTCCTCCGACAGGCACCCACAGACAGATCGTCCTCCGACAGGCACCCACAGACAGATCGTCCTCCGACAGGCACCACAGACAGATCGTCCTCCGACAGGCACCCACAGACAGATCGTCCTCCGACAGGCACACACAGACAGATCGTCCTCCGACAGGCACACACAGACAGATCGTCCTCCCACAGGCACACACAGACAGATCGTCCTCCGACAGGCACCCACAGACAGATCGTCCTCTCACAGGCACCCACAGACAGATCGTCCTCCGACAGGCACACACAGACAGATCGTCCTCTCACAGGCACACACAGACAGATCGTCCTCCCACAGGCACACACAGACAGATCGTCCTCCCACAGGCACACACAGACATATCGTCCTCCCACAGGCACACACAGACAGATCGTCCTCCCACAGGCACACACAGACAGATCGTCCTCCCACAGGCACACACAGACAGATCGTCCTCCCACAGGCACACACAGACATATCGTCCTCCCACAGGCACACACAGACAGATCGTCCTCCCACAGGCACACACAGACATATCGTCCTCCCACAGGCACACACAGACAGATCGTCCTCCCACAGGCACACACAGACAGATCGTCCTCCCACAGGCACACACAGACAGATCGTCCTCCCACAGGCACACACAGACAGATCGTCCTGCGACAGGCACACACAGACAGATCTTTCTCTGACAGGCACACACAGACAGATCGTCCTCCCACAGGCACACACATACAGATCGTCCTCCGACAGGCACACACAGACAGATAGTCCTGCGACAGGCACACACAGACAGATCGTCCTCTGACAGGCACATACAGACAGATCGTCCTCTGACAAGCAATCACAGACAGATTGTCATCTGACAGGCACACACAGACAGATCGTTCTCCCACAGGCACACACAGACAGATCGTCCTCCCACAGGCACACACAGAAAGATCGTCCTCACACAGGCACACCCAGACAGATCATCCTCTGACAGGCACACACAGACAGATCGTCCTGCGACAGGCACATACAGACAGACCGTCCTCTGACAGGCACACACAGACAGATCGTCCTCCGACAGGCACACACAGACAGATCGTCCTCTGACAGTCACACACACAGACAGATCGTCCTCTGACAGACACACACAGACAGATCGTCCTCCGACAGGCACACACAGACAGATCGTCCTCTGACAGGCACACACAGACAGATCGTCCTCCCACAGGCACAAACAGACAGATCTTCCTCCCACAGGCACACACAGACAGATCGTTCTCCCACAGGCACAAACAGACAGATCTTCCTCCCACAGGCACACACAGACAGATCGTTCTCCCACAGGCACAAACAGACAGATCTTCCTCCCACAGGCACACACAGACAGATCGTTCTCCCACAGGCACAAACAGACAGATCTTCCTCCCACAGGCACACACAGACAGATCGTTCTCCCACAGGCACACACAGACAGATCGTCCTCCCACAGGCACAAACAGACAGATCTTCCTCCCACAGGCACACACAGACAGATCGGCCTCCCACAGGCACAAACAGACAGATCTTCCTCCCACAGGCACACACAGACAGATCGTTCTCCCACAGGCACACACAAACAGATCGTCCTCCCACAGGCACAAACAGACAGATCTTCCTCCCACAGGCACACACAGACAGATCGTTCTCCCACAGGCACACACAGACAGATCGTCCACTGACAGGCACACACAGACAGATCGTTCTCTGACAGGCACACATAGACAGATCGTCCTCCCACAGGCACACACAGACAGATTGTTCTCTGACAGGCACACATAGACAGATCGTCCTCCCACAGGCACACACAAACAGATCGTCCTCCGACAGGCACACACAGACAGATCGTCCTCTGACAGGCACACCCAGACAGATCGTTCTCTGACAGACACACACAGACAGATCGTTCTCTGACAGACACACACAGACAGATCGTCCTCTGACAGGCACACCCAGACAGATCGTTCTCTGACAGGCACACACAGACAGATCGTTCTCTGACAGGCACACACAGACAGATCGTTATCTGACAGGCACACACAGAGAGATCGTCCTCCCACAGGCACACACAGACAGATCGTCCTCCCACAGGCACTCACAGACAGATCGTTCTCTGACAGGCAAACATAGACAAAGGCGATACTAAAAAAAAGGAAGAAAATGAGTGGTATAGTGACAGCTTTACGTGGTAATGGACGAAACAAATAGTTTTACACCAGCTTCGCATCTCTACGCATCTTGGTGCATCTTGATGCCTTTACACCTACACACAGACAGATCGTCCTTCGACAGGCACACACAGACAGATCGTCCTCCCACAGGCACACACAGACAGATCGTCCTCCCACAGGCACAAACAGACAGATCGTCCTCCCACAGGCACACACAGACAGATCGTCCTCCCACAGGCACACACAGACAGATCGTCCTCCCACAGGCACAAACAGACAGATCGTCCTCCCACAGGCACACACAGACAGATCGTCCTCCCACAGGCACACACAGACAGATCGTCCTCCCATATGCACGCACAGACAGATCGTCCTCCCACAGGCACACACAGACAGATCGTTCTCTGACAGGCACACACAGACAGATCGTCCTCCCACAGGCACACACAGAAAGTTTGTTCTCTGACAGGCACACACAGACAAATCGTCCTCCCACAGGCACACACAGACACATCGTTCTCTGACAGGCACACATAGACAGATCGTCCTCCCACAGGCACACACAGACAGATCGTCCTCCCACAGGCACACACAGACAGATCGTCCTCCCACAGGCACACACAGACAGATCGTCCTCCCACAGGCACACACAGACAGATCGTCCTCCCACAGGCACACACAGACAGATCGTCCTCCCACAGGCACACACAGACAGATCGTTCTCTGACAGGCACACACAGACAGATCGTTCTCTGACAGGCACACACAGACAGATCGTTCTCTGACAGGCACACACAGACAGATCGTTCTCTGACAGGCACACACAGACAGATCGTTCTCTGACAGGCACACACAGACAGATCGTTCTCTGACAGGCACACATAGACATATCGTTCTCCCACAGGCACACACAGACATATCGTCCTCCCACAGGCACACACAGACAGATCTTCCTTCCACAGGCACAAACAGAGAGATCGTCCTCCCACAGGCACACACAGACAGATCGTTCTCCCACAGGCACACACAGACATATCGTCCTCCCACAGGCACACACAGACAGATCTTCCTTCCACAGGCACAAACAGAGAGATCGTCCTCCCACAGGCACACACAGACAGATCTTCCTTCCACAGGCACACACAGACAGATCGTCCTCCCACAGGCACAAACAGACAGATCGTCCTCCCACAGGCACACACAGACAGATCGTCCTCCCACAGGCACAAACAGACAGATCGTCCTCTCACAGGCACACACAGACAGATCGTTCTCCCACAGGCACACACAGACAGATCGTCCTCCCACAGGCACACACAGACAGATCGTTCTCTGACAGGCACACACAGACAGATCGTCCTCTCACAGGCACACACAGACAGATCGTCCTCCCACAGGCACACACAGACAGATCGTCCTCCCACAGGCACACACAGACAGATCGTCCTCCCACAGGCACACACAGACAGATCGTTCTCTGACAGGCACAAACAGAGAGATCGTCCTCCCACAGGCACACACAGACAGATCGTCCTCCCACAGGCACACACAGACAGATCGTTCTCTGACAGGCACAAACAGAGAGATCGTCCTCCCACAGGCACACACAGACAGATCGTTCTCTGACAGGCACAAACAGAGAGATCGTCCTCCCACAGGCACACACAGACAGATCGTCCTCCCACAGGCACACACAGACAGATCGTCCTCCCACAGGCACCCACAGACAGATCGTCCTCCGACAGGCACTCACAGACAGATCTTCCTCCCACAGGCACCCACAGACAGATCGTCCTCCCACAGGCACACACAGACAGATCTTCCTCCCACAGGCACCCACAGACAGATCTTCCTCCCACAGGCACCCACAGACAGATCGTCCTCCCACAGGCACACACAGACAGATCTTCCTCCCAAAGGCACCCACAGACAGATCGTCCTCCGACAGGCACTCACAGACAGATCTTCCTCCCACAGGCACACACAGACAGATCGTTCTCTGACAGGCACCCACAGACAGATCGTCCTCCCACAGGCACACACAGACAGATCGTCTTGCCACAGGCACACACAGACAGATCGTCCTCCCACAGGCACACACAGACAGATCGTCCTCCCACAGGCACACACAGACAGATCGTCTTGCCACAGGCACACACAGACAGATCGTCCTCCCACAGGCACACACAGACAGATCGTCCTCCCACATGCACACACAGACAGATCGTCTTGCCACAGGCACACACAGACAGATCGTCCTCCCACAGGCACACACAGACAGATCGTCCTCCCACAGGCACACACAGACAGATCGTCCTCCCACAGGCACACACAGACAGATCGTCCTCCAACAGGCACACACAGATAGATCGTCCTCCCACAGGCACCCACAGACAGATCGTCCTGCGACAGGCACACACAGACAGATCGTCCTCCCACAGGCACCCACAGACAGATCGTCCTCCCACAGGCACCCACAGACAGATCGTCCTCCCACAGGCACACACAGACAGATCGTCCTCCCACAGGCACACACAGACAGATGGTTCTCTGACAGGCACCCACAGACAGATCGTCCTCCAACAGGCACACACAGACAGATGGTTCTCTGACAGGCACACACAGACAGATCGTCCTCCCACAGGCACACACAGACAGATCGTCCTCCAACAGGCACACACAGACAGATGGTTCTCTGACAGGCACACACAGACAGATCGTCCTCCAACAGGCACACACAGACAGATGGTTCTCTGACAGGCACACACAGACAGATCGTCCTCCCACAGGCACACACAGACAGATCGTCCTCCCACAGGCACACACAGACAGATCGTCCTCCCACAGGCACACACAGACAGATCGTCCTCCCACAGGCACCCACAGACAGATCGTCCTCTGACAGGCACACACAGACAGATCGTCCTCTGACAGGCACACACAGACAGATCGTCCTCTGACAGGCACACACAGACAGATCGTCCTCTGACAGGCACCCACAGACAGATCGTCCTCTGACAGGCACACACAGACAGATCGTCCTCTGACAGGCACACACAGACAGATCGTCCTCCCACAGGCACACACAGACAGATCGTCCTCTGACAGGCACACACAGACAGATCGTCCTCTGACAGACACACACAGACAGATCGTCCTCCCACAGGCACACACAGACAGATCGTCCTCTGACAGGCACACACAGACAGATCGTCCTCTGACAGGCACACACAGACAGATCGTCCTCTGACAGGCACCCACAGACAGATCGTCCTCTCACAGGCACACACAGACAGATCGTCCTCTGACAGGCACCCACAGACAGATCGTCCTCTCACAGGCACACACAGACAGATCGTCCTCTGACAGGCACCCACAGACAGATCGTCCTCCACAGGCACACACAGACAGATCGTCCTCTGACAGGCACCCACAGACAGATCGTCCTCTCACAGGCACACACAGACAGATCGTCCTCTCACAGGCACACACAGACAGATCGTCCTCTCACAGGCACACACAGACAGATCGTCCTCTCACAGGCACACACAGACAGATCGTCCTCTGACAGGCACCCACAGACAGATCGTCCTCTCACAGGCACACACAGACAGATCGTCCTCTGACAGGCACCCACAGACAGATCGTCCTCTCACAGGCACACACAGACAGATCGTCCTCTCACAGGCACACACAGACAGATCGTCCTCTGACAGGCACCCACAGACAGATCGTCCTCTCACAGGCACACACAGACAGATCGTCCTCTCACAGGCACACACAGACAGATCGTCCTCTCACAGGCACACACAGACAGATCGTCCTCTCACAGGCACACACAGACAGATCGTCCTCTGACAGGCACACACAGACAGATCGTCCTCTCACAGGCACACACAGACAGATCGTTCTCTGACAGGCACACACAGACAGATCGTCCTCTGACAGGCACACACAGACAGATCGTTCTCTGACAGGCACACACAGACAGGCCATAATCATATTCATTTATTATTATTTGTCTTCAATTTGTAAAACAGGGTTGTATGAGTTGCTCAATCAACAACCTTACGACTTCTCTATTGAGGGGAGAGAACTGAGTGATACAGGTGTTGTCACGTGCATACTGGCAGTCAGCTGATTGACCCTATTGTCATATCCAGTTTTGCCTTCACCTCTTGGTGTGTAGCACAGTGATGCTATATTATGTTGCACATCTCAAGATAAGTGTAGTTTATGTAGATCCTTTGTGTCTAGTTTTATTGTCTACTCGTGAAGGCTCTGTGGCCGAAACGTCTAATTATTTTTATTTCATTTTCCTGAAGCTGTAACATATAGTTTTATGAATTGTTTTCCTCTTACTCCGCCCAGTTTTACCGCAGCTCGCATGCTTATAGACACATTTTTAAATATTATTTTGCCTTTTTTCAACTTTTATTACCACTGTTGATTTATTCGGACTAGTGCAGTCTACTCTTACCTACGCAATAGAAAGCAGAAAAGATTGAGTTAAAAACTGAACACCATTCAAGACAAATGCGTAAGAAGAATACTCTGTGTTACAATGGACGGAATTCAAGACTAATATAGAGATAGGACAAAAGGGTGTGCTACCAATGATCTTATATACAATTAGAAAGAGAAGATAGACATTTGTCGGACATCTGTTGAGAAGAGACAACAGTAGCATTTCAAAACAAGCTCTGAAGGAAACAATATATGGAAAATGAAGAAGACATAGAGAGACACAGAAATGCAGACTTATAAGAGAAGCGAAGGTGACAGGCATAAACTAAATGGATACACTAATACATCTCACTCAGAATAGACATAGAAAGCAAAAATCACTACGAGCACCATGCGCCGTCTAGCGGTGCTGGAAGGATCACAAATCAAGAAATTAATTCTTCGGATTTTATTTATTATTATTTTTTTTTCATCTGACTTAACATACATCATACCTAACTTGTCAGATAATAAAATGAATAAATTCAAATGTGCTTAGACAGCGTAATCCGACACGAAATTGTGTTAATCTACTGTCTGTGGCTTGACAATCTTTGAGCTTACAAGCTAACCCAAAAGAACATAGAGATAGATATCTTAGAGACAGTGTGACTGTACTAAAGGGCATTCAAAATACGAGCATGCCAAATGATCCAAGTACAGACGCAGTTTTTTAAAAACAATCATTAATTGAACGGGAAGGTGACATTAGAATGAGATTTAGATAGTCCATTATTACTTCATGTTATAGGGTCTTCAAGTGCAGCAACAGAGGGTGATTGTTGTATTGTGTTCTTCTTACATAAAAACCCTGATAATTGCATCTTCTGGCCCGATGCAAACACTACGCTATAGAGGGAATTAGAATAATATTGGCCACGTCAAATAAAAAAACGGGCTGGAAAGAACATTAATGGAAGGAATGGTTCCAGGCGATGCATCAGGGGCAGACCAAGTAGAAAATAGTTTCAAGACGTCAAGGAAACCTTGAACATGACAAGAGAAGAAGTGGGAGATCTGGCTGGAGACAGAGATTCTTTCAGACGGGCTGTAGTGAATGCGGACCAGTCGGCAATTTCTGCAAAAGACATGCGACCTGAAAATGATGACGATGGCACGACACATCCAGCATCGTTGAGACATTTGTTTAAAACCAGATTTACCTTCATTCTTCGATCCATTCTCATATAAAGAAGCGATTAGTCTGTTTCAGAGATCATTAAATAAGGTGGAATACAGTCTTGGTCTGCTCTAGTTCTCTAAAGGATACACCATCAGTAAACAAATAGCCTTTGACTGATATCGGCTCATGTACTGCGAATTACCTCTTATTTGGTATATCTTCACAACAATGAGTCTCAGCATTTGATATTAGAAATCAATGTTCGAAATATGAATCTTAACGTCCTAAACATTACGTATGAGGTAAACGTTTTAAGCTGGTCTACAGAGATATGTTTTAAGCTGGTCTACAGAGATATGTTTTAAGCTGGTCTACAGAGACACGTTTTAAGCTGGTCTACAGAGACACGTTTTAAGCTGGTCTACAGAGACATATTTTAAACTGGCCTACAGAGATACGTTTTCAGCTGGTCTACAGAGACACATTTTAAGCTGGTCTACAGAGACACGTTTTAAGCTGGTCTACAGAGACACGTTTAATCTGGTCTACAGAGACACGTTTTAAGCTGGTCGGGACACGTTTTAAGCTGGTCTACAGAGACACGTTTTAAGCTGGTCTACAGAGACACGTTTTAAGCTCGTCTACAGAGACAAGTTTTAAGCTGGTCTACAGTGACATGTTTTAAGCTGGTCTACAGAGACACGTTTTAAGCTGGTCTACAGAGACACGTTTTAAGCTGGTCTACAGAGACATGTTTTAAGCTGGTCTACAGTGACATGTTTTAAGCTGGTCTACATAGACACGTTTTAAGCTGGTCTACAGACACACGTTTTCAGCTGGTCTACAGTGACATGTTTTAAGCTGTAAGAAAACTACGTATTTTTAGGTTGATATGAAGCTAATGATAGTTAAAGTGAATGTATAAACAAAAATCAACATAGCCCATTTCATTTCCAATGTTTCTGCGATATATGAAAGTCCGTCGATTCTACAAGAAAGATTTCGTGTCTATTCTGCAAGCCAGTTACCTATCTATTTTTCGTTCAGATTATTACCTCCACGAACATAAAATAACCTTAAGGTTAAAAGAATCGTAAAAGTAAGCCAGAGACAAATAACAAAAAAAATGTGAACATTTTCACCATCTCTACAATAAAACTAATGCATTTTTAGAATTTACTAGGGGCACTCTCCGGTGCTACGGAGTTCGGGCTCTGCGCCGAATGTTCCAGTGTTATGTGACCTATAAGCTAATGGCAACCACCTGTAGTAAGTAGTAAAGTAGTCCCGTCACGCCAAGTGGCGTATAGGGAATATGGTGTTAGTGACCATAAATTTTACAGACCTTCGGCACATGATTTTTTGGGGAATGTGGTCGGTATTACGCCCGTGCCGCTTCACTTTCCCAGAAAAAAAATCCGGTACCCATTAAAGGCTGGGTGAACCCGGAAGCCGTCGGTTGGGATCGAACCCTATCCCTTGTCCTTTGTAGTCCAATTCACTAACCACTGAGCTATCGCGGCTCCCTAATGGCAACCAACTGTACTTAACCATAATGATCTAAAGATAATGACTTTTATCTGCATTTTCATTTCGTCTGTTTGCTCACTGGTGACCGCTGACTTCAGTAGAAACTGATCTTTATTATTGCCTCTCACTTCACTTGTTCTTAGAGGAAAATACAAAGTTGTGGTTCTTGCCATCCTGCCAGCCTCAGCCTTTATCAATTGATGTAGTGTTTCTGGGATATTGTCAGTCCATCCTGCCAGCCTCAGCCTTTATCAATTGATGTAGTGTTTCTGGGATATTTTCAGTCCATCTCGATCTGGTTCAAGCACGGGCTCTTCATTCGTCTTCTTTTCTAATATGTGTTTTGTGGGGGGGGGGGGGGTATATAGTCTCTTTAGTTCAGAACTACAACTACATTGGACATACTATAACCAGTGATGGAAAATGTACAAATGAAATAAACAAAAGAATAGGAATGGCAAAAAGTAATTTTAATGTCATGAAGAACATACTAACATCAAAACAAATAACACCAGTGCTAAAACTAAGAATAGTAAAATGTTATGTCTTCTCAACATTCCTATATGGTGCAGAAATTTGGACATTAGATAAGAAAACAGAACAGAGAATTGAAGCCTTTGAAATGTGGATATATAGAAGAATAGGTAGAATTGGATGGAAGGAAAAGAAAACAAACGATGAAGTCTTAAAAGAACTAAAAATGAAAAGAGAACTACTAAACACAATTAAAACAAGACAAATGCGATATTTGGTCCATGTTAAAAGACACAACAGCCTACTGAAAGTAATCCTGGAGGGGCAAATACAGGGTAAAAGAGGCTGAGGCAGCCCGAGACTAACATGGACGAGTAACATCAAAAGATGGAAAAATCAGCCTATGACACTCTGCACCATAAAAGCAAGAGACAGCAGAATGGCGCTCCATGGTAGCCAACCTTCGTTGCGGAGACGGCACTCGATGATGATGATGATGATGATAATCTCTTGGTATTCTTTCAAGATGATCACTCGCATTTATTTGTTGCCTCCGTGCATAGTTTAGAGTTAATTCAACGCCAAATCTCTCTCTTACATCATTTCTGATTCCGTCTCTTCAAGTCACTCCAAGCACCTTTCCCAAACATCTAATCTCTATGGTGACAACTTCCTGTTATATTTTATCTATTATTATTACCAAAGTGATTTACCCTTGGGAACAGTATTGATTGTTTATTTACATGTTCGGAATTTACCTTATAAAATATGAATTAAACATTTAAACCAAATGGGTATTCAACACGTCAATGCACCCCAAACAATGGTTTTTGTGTCATATTCTATTCTATTCTAATCGATTCTATGGCATCAGTTTCATCGCTGTCGAGGCATCCCCATATCCGCTCCACCTCCTAACCCTGCATTTCTCGAAACGTAATCAGATTGATTGCTCCTATAAGGTGTTGATTGTAGAAACATCTCCATTTCCCACTACGCGCTCCGGATCAACCAGACTCCATATTTTGTCTATGACCACTGACATGCAATTGAATTAAATTATTAACACAACAACAGAAGTCACATTTTTGCATAGATTATATCCAGTGATCATTTTCAGATACTCAGTTAACTATAAAACTATGTTCATTAAAAATAAATAAATTAATTAAATAATATGAAACAAATAAAACTAACCACATTGTAAAATGAACACTCAACTTAGTGACTGACTCGCGAAGTTTGCTACAGGAGATTGACAGACAGCCTGTGGCAGGAGTGGATGCAACTCTTGGATGGGTCTAATGTTAACCTTGGTGTACTGTCCAGGGCACGCTGATGTACACAGAAATGAAATAGCCGAAAGCTCGCTAGTAACTCTGACAATGAGTGTGACATTACTCTGGACCAAGAGGACATCGCCAAGTTTCTTCACTACTTAAGAGAAGTGGATGAGGATGGATGGGATAGGGATGCAGACATTGAGAGCCTGAGGAGTCCAAAGGTGGAAAAAGATCTGGTCAATTTGGAGTGTTTAGTTGGAAAAACATATGTGTATATAATCAACACTTTACAGGAACAATCAGTTTGCGTGCGCTTCGAGAAATGCTGAGACGGACGGTGGAGCGGATATGGAGATGCCCCGACTACAACGAAACTGATTATATGATTAAGAATAGAACATCAACAACCTGGTTCGCCGACAAGTGCGCTAACCACTACGCCGACACTATGTTAGTTGTCAAATTTGGCAAAATAAAACGTGGCTGAGAATAAGGTCGTGTCTGATCCATGTGGTTACGACCAATATCGCATTCTTTAACGCCTAGTTATCGGCCAGGGATGCAACAGCTGGGCAAAATTGACTCATGATCCGCGCCGGTTTTTTAAGGAAGTTATCTGAAGCGCGTGGGGATGCATACAGGAGAAGTTCTTATGGAAACCTTATTGGAAATATTGGTTGATTACATTCCAAAAGTAATTCAGAAGCTGTAGGCGTTATGTTTTGGTTTTTCTAGCTTGTTTTTAATGTTTTCGGGTTCTAGAACATCTATATTTTGGAAGAAGAAACAAAGAATTTAACGCCAGGTGGCCTGTAGCAAGTATGGTGTCAGGGCCCATATTTTGTAGACCATCGGCACATGGTCTGTGTCACCACAGTGCTGTAATTCATTCCCAAACAAATCCGTTACACATTCTTTAAAAAATCCGTCTGTTTCTGCTACATTCCAATTCTCGTCTTGGGAATCAGATTTGCAGTCGTGTCGCCAGGGAGAGTCTCAAGCTGTTTCCAGCCTGTACGAGCCGCCTTGAACCTGCTGGGCGGGGTCGGTGCTATGGGTCGCTGTAACACAGGAAATGTCAAGGACATGACCTGAGCCCTTCATCAGCGAGTTCACTTTTTTAGGAAGAGAAGTAATGAGCAGCTACATGTATATGGACATTACCTGAATCACACGAAAGAGTGATATAAGTTCGTGTTCAAACACATACTGCTCACAGCCGCTGACTTTCTCACTCCAAAACAAAGACAGAACAAGCCACATAAAGTCTAGACAGCTCGACATTTCCTAATGACGAATATCAGCTACATTTATTATGATCAATACATAACCAGACGAGAACTCTCCCAAAGGACTACTTGTCCGTTGCTTGCAGTCATCTCTGTCCTTCAAATTACAAAGTACAAGCACCCCCCCCCCTCACCCCACTCTCACTACCAATTTTACTTTGAAAATATAAAACACGAACGAAAAAAAAACACGTTTTGTTTTCTCTATGAAGTTTGTGTAAAGACGTTTGTAATAGTACAAGAGATCAGACTGCTAATGTTCAAGCTCAAAGATAAGCATCTCGCACATAAAGAGAAGAATAATAGTGTTTTCAGTTCTCATTATTTCCTTCGTAGTGACAATGCGTTTACGTGAAAGGAATACTAACTATTAATGTAGGTTGAGCCCACTAAATAGTAATGTAAGTTGGACCACTAAATATTAATGTAAATTGGGACACTAACTATTAATGTAGGTTGAGCCCACTAAATAGTAATGTAAGTTGGACCACTAAATATTAATGTAAATTGGGACACTAACTATTAATGTAAGTTGGGACACTAACTATTAATGTAAGTTGGGCCACTAAATATTAATGTAAGTTGGGACACTAACTATTAATGTAAGTTGGACCACTAAATATTAATGTAAGTTGGGACACTAAATATTAATGTAAGTGGACCACTAAATATTAATGTAAGTTGGACCACTAAATATTAATGTAACTTTGACCACTAAATATTAATGTAAGTTGGGACACTATTAATGTAAGTTGGACCACTAATTATTAATGTAAGTCGGACCGCTAGGTATTAATGTAAGTTGGGACACTAACTATTAATGTAAGTTGGGACACTAACTATTAATGTAAGTTGGACCACTAACTATTAATGTAAGTTAGACCACTAACTATTAATGTAAGTTGGACCACTAACTATTAATGTAAGTTGGACAACTAACTATTAATGTAAGTTTGACCACTAACTATTAATGTAAGTTGGACCACTAACTATTAATGTAAGTTGGACCACTAACTATTAATGTAAGTTGGACCACTAACTATTAATGTAAGTTGGACCACTAACTATTAATGTAAGTTGGACCACTAACTATTAATGTAATGTAAAATTGAAAAGATATCAATGCAAAAAGACGGCTAATTTTCAATATTAGAAAGAAACAATCATCATTTTTAGGTCATGTAATGAGAAGGGAACAGCTGGAATATATTGTAACAACTAGAAAAATCGAGGGACGAGAGATAGAGGGAAGCAAAGAGAAAAGATATCAGACAGCTTAAGAAATTAAGAAAATGACTTGGCAGAAGGTGAACAACAGAAATGATAAATAACTGTCGAAATCAAAAGTTGTTGAGAGACGTGATCACCTAGGCCAGCAGGCACGGTACTTGATGATGATGATTTCTTGAAATTGAATACTGATGTTATGTATGACAAATTTATATGAAATATTTGATAGAAGAATTTAACGTTAATTTCTCCAAATTCGAACAAAAGAATGACATGTCCTGTGAGATGACCCTGATACAAGATAAGCTTCAGATTAGAAACCCAGACACAATTTCATGCAGTAGGAGCATGGCAGTTCTGATAAGCAAATAAAATAAAACACTGATACAGATCTGAGTGCCAAAGACTAGTTACATAAATAGGAATCCTTACATAGACAGCACAGCTAATTCAAATGGCATATAACCGCTGTGCGCAGGCAGATTGTGTACAAATCTAGGCTAGGGAAATATTTCAGACTAAGTGTGTGCTTTATTAGCATGAACTAGATCGCAAGGTGCAAAACGCAGAGCACTGATGTAACTGGCTGTGCAAAAGAAGAATTACAAAAGTACATTCAATATTGGGAGCTGCCATAGCTCAGTGGTTACTGAAATGGACTACAAAGAATTAGAGGTCGGGTTCGATCCTGAACGACGGCTTCCGGGTTCATCCAGCCTTAAATGCGAACCGGATTTTTTTCTGGCAAAGTGATGCGGCATGGGCGAAATACCGACCACATTACCCCAAAAATCATGTGCCGAAGGTCTGTAAAATTTATTGTCACTAACACCATATTCAGCTGGAATATATTGTAACAACTGTGAAAACTGAGGGACGAAGAGATAGAGGGAAGCAAAGAGAAAAGATACCAAACAGCTTAAGATAATGACTTGGCAGAAGGTCAACAACAAAAATGATAAATAACTGTCGTGATCGAAAGTTGTGGAGAGACATGATCACCTACGCCAGTAGACCCGGTACTTAATGATGATGATGAACACCATATTCCCTGTGACGGGGCTGTTTACTTTACTTTTCTAACATTAAATATTATGTTAACACATGATGACTGAGGTTGTAATGCCGAAGAATCATACCTTACTGCACAAATTATTAGACATATCTTTTTTGTTTTGTTTTAAATGGTGGGACTGAGAGTTAATCTTAAATTGGTAATTGTATTTATTCTATTCATCATCATCATCATCGTGTGCCTTCTCCGCAACGAAGGTTAGCTACCATGGATCGCCATTCTACTCTGTTTCTTGCTTTGATGGTGCAGGTTGTCATAGATTGACTTGTCCATCTTTTGATGTTACTCGTCCATGTTAGTCTTGGTCTGCCTCTGCCTCTTTTACCTCGAATTTTTCCTTCCAATATACGTTTAGTAGGCTGTTGTGTCTTTTAACATGCCCCAAATATTTCATTTGTCTTGTCTTAATTGTATTTAGTAGTTCTCTTTTTATTTTCAGTTGTTTTAAAACTTTATCGTTTGTTATCTTTTGTTTCCATCCAATTCTACCTATTCTTCTATAAATCCACATTTCAAAGGCTTCAATTTTCTGTTCTGTTTCTTTTATAATGTCCATTTTTCTGCACCATCCAGGAATATTGAGAAGATGTAACATTTTGCCATTCTTAGTTTCAGCCCTGTTGATATTTGTTTTGTTGTTAGTATAATTTTCATGGCATTGAAAAATTCTATTCTTACGTTTCTAAACCCATCACATATTGAGGACACAGACCATCAAACAATAGTTTTCTAATCCTCTCTGTCCTTTGCTGCTCCCTCTGTCCGTTTCCAGGTGTGATTTATCTTTGCGACCTCAGTCTCAAGTCAAGGTTTCGTCTCCATGTGTTCCTAGATCGTCCCTGTTTCATTTTTCTTTGTGTGCTCAAATTGAGAACTTGTCTTACAATGTTTGCAGTTGGTTTTGCAGAGTTGTCCTATCTATCCCCATCATCTTTTTCTTTAAACAGCTTCGCTTTTCTATGTACCTTGATGCATCTTGTTGTAATTCTTTCTTTCTTTCTTTCTTCACCTCCTCTTGTACAGGTTCGAGTTTCGAGGGAGACGCATAGTTCTTGTTCTCGCCTTTTTGGTGGTATTTTCAATCATTGCCAATTGATGTTTTTGTAGCTTTTCTCTGATGTCATCTGTCTATCGTATTGTGAATCGTTCTCTTCTCTCATCTCCTCTGTTAATATATACATTGTATGGTAAGGGATCGCTTTGACATCATTTCAAGATTGGCAAACCAGTTTAATTTGTTTACTTTAAACAAGCTAAACTTACTTGCCAATGACTTCTTGGTTTTCAAGGTGTTCTTCAAATTTACCATATAGAAAGCTCATCTAGACTGTGATAGTAACGCTCTTTTATTGTCTCATCCTTGTTGTCTGTGGTGCATGCATAACATTGGATGACGTTCAAACTGATCCATTTCTTCTTGATTCTGAAGGATGCAGTTTTTTTCTTTCTTGGATAACAAGCTTCACATGTATCTATCTATCTATTGTCCTTTCGAGCCGAAGACAGCACATAGGGCAAAACCACAATCTCAAAAACAGAAACCTTGCGTGCCAAAGCGGCACATATTGCAGAGATCACTGCTTCTAAAATATATGGCGATGTTTCCATAACAATATATTTTACAATGCCAGCTTGTCAAGCCATCGATCAACTTCCTTAGTCGCCTCTTACGACATGCCTGGAAGGTCACAGTGTCACTATTCTTTCTTCTTATCATCATCATCAAGTACCAGGCCTACTGGCGTAGGTGATCATGTCTCTTCATAACCTTCGATCTCGGCTGCTATTTATCATTTCTGTTGTTGACCTTCTGCCAAGCCATTCTCTTAATTAAGCAGTCTGTTATTTTTTCTCTTTGCTTCTCTCTATCTCTTCGTCCCTCAATTTTTCCAGTTGTTACAGTATACTCCAGTTGTTCTCTTCTCATTACATGGCCAAAAAATGATGATTGTTTCTTCCTAATAATGGAAATGAACTCTATTTTTGCTTTGACCTCTCTCAGAACATCTTCATTACTCTTCTTAGCTGTTCATGGTACTCTCAACATTCTTCTGTAAAACCACATTTCTACAGACTCCAGTGATTTTCTTGTCTGTTGTCCTATTGTCCATGATTCGCATCCATATGTTAAGACTGGCTCTACATAACATTTAAGAACTCTATTTCCTGTTTCTATTGTCAAAAATGGATTGCATAGTATCTTCCTCATTTTTTGGAAAGCTGCTTTTGCCTGAGCCATTCTGCATCTCACCTCTTTTGTACATCTTCCGTCTGAGGTTAACAAAGTTCCTAAATATTTAAATTCATTTACCTGTTTTAATATTGCTCCACTTGTCTTTATTTTGCACTGAGGTGATGTCTTTTTCTTTGTTGTTACCATTACCTCTGTCTTTTTGCTATTACGGCTGAGTCCTTTATTTTTGATTTCTTTCACTATAATGTCCAACATTTCTTGTAACTCATTTTCTTCCTATACAATAAGTAAATTCTGTGCTGCTTCTGATAACATGAATGACACTCCTTGTGTGTAGCGCGCTTCTTCTTCGTGTCCAGCATTTTAAATGTACTCAGTCTAGTCTGTTGTAACTGTGTCCTTCTGACTTCAGTAATTCCAGATAGAGTCAGGTTGTAGTTGTTTCGTTTCCGCTGCAACATGTAGGACTTTCAGGCTCCCATCATTCTAAATTCTGATGGTAACGACTGTCCTGGTTGACAGAAATGCGGTCGGCATGTAGCTTTCAGATTACTTCCCCCTTAAACACAGCGTGTCATCTTAGTGTCGAATGTCTTTCCTCTCCACAAACTGGTCCTTTTTCCAGAGCTGTCCTTGATATATTAGTAGCTGGGATTTATTTTTAATGCGCTGGGCTGCTGCGCATGCGCCTAGCCTTCTTCTATTTTTTTAAAAAAATATAAACAGGCTTAAGATCACATCCGTGAAGTTTTAAATTGGTGGATTGGAAAATAATCTTAAATTAATGTCCAGACCATATTTTTTTTCCATCGCCAACAACACATTCTTAGGTGACTTGATTGGTATCATTTCACCGCGTTTATATACACGAATGTTGAGAATACCATGGACAGCTAAGAAGAGTAATGAAGAGGTTCTGAGAAAGGTCAAAGCAAAAAGAGAGCTAATTTCCAATGTTAGGAAGAGACAATCATCATTTTTTGGCCATGTAATGAGAAGGGAACAACTTGAATATGTTGTAACAACTGGAAAAATTGAAGGACGAAGAGATAGAGGGAAGCAAAGAGAAAAAATAACAGACAGCTTAATTAAGAGAATGGCTTGGCAGAAGGTCAACAACAGAAATGATAAATAGCTGCCGAGATCGAATGTTGTGAAGAGACATGATCACCTACGCCACTAGGC
The DNA here is from genome assembly GCA_032433765.1 of Megaustenia siamemsis. Classification (NCBI taxonomy): domain Eukaryota; kingdom Metazoa; phylum Mollusca; class Gastropoda; order Stylommatophora; family Ariophantidae; genus Megaustenia; species Megaustenia siamemsis. Next base: position 23,029,949 of record JAVIAB010000125.1, read on the forward strand.
CGGGTACTTGATGATGATGATATACAAGAAAATGTGTGGTACCAATTTTTTAAGACTGGGTGAGCTCGAAGTCTTGTCAATTCCTACCCCACCCCCCCCCAAAAAAATAATAATAATAATAAATAAATAAGTTGGATCACTAAATATTTATAACATAAATATTAAAATAAATAAATTAATTAAAACACAATTGCCACCAGCGAGACTCGAACCGGACCCTTAGTTGATCACTTGTAATCATACTAACCACTCAGCCGAGAGATTTACAGTCTGCGGAGAGTTGATCTTACACCGATACATTTCAGGCTAATTTGAAATTTGTATACGGAAGGCGGTTGTCAACATCAGGTTCGAAGCGGTCAGTCGTTCGTCCCTAACAACTTATGGAAGGATTCGTGAACCAGAAGTAGATCAATCCTACACTCACGTTTCCCCCAGTGACAGACCGACCAAGCGAGTGGTGGTCTCGAGAGAAGGCAACCAGAAGTAGATCAATCCTACACTCAAGTCTTCACGTTTCCCCCAGTGACAGACCGACCAAGCGAGTGGTGGTCTCGAGAGAAGGCAACCAGAAGTAGATCAATCCTACAATCAAGTCTTCACGTTTCCCCCAGTGACAGATCGACCAAGTGAGTGTTGGTCTCGAGAGAAGGCAACCAGAAGTAGATCAATCCTACACTCAAGTCTTCACGTTTCCCACAGTGACAGACCGACCAAGCGAGTGGTGGTCTCGAGAGAAGGCAACCAGAAGTAGATCAATCCTACACTCAGTCTTCACGTTTCCCACAGTGACAGACCGACCAAGCGAGTGGTGGTCTCGAGAGAAGGCAACCAGAAGCTCAAAAATGAATGCAGAAGACGGGTACGACGGGTCAAAAGACATAAATATAGCAGCTTCGATGTTAATCAAAACACGATAAATCTATGTTTATTTAATTTCCTCTTAAGGGCGGACGATAATAAAGTGTTAGTCGTCGAGTGAACGCAGAAAATGGGGAAATTGATATACTGAGAATTATTCTTAAACTGGTATACTGCGAGTTAATCTGAACTTGGTGTACTGATAGTTAATCATAAATTGATAACTGATATACTGGAAGTTAATCTTAAATTGGTATACTACGAGTTAATCATACCTTGGTGTATTGAGATACCATCCTAAACTGGTATAATGAGAGTTAATAGTAGATTGGTATATTGAGAGCTAGTACTAAATTGGTATACTGAGAGCTAATAATAAATTGGTATACTGAGAGCTAATACTAAACTGATATACTAAGAGCTAATACTAAATTGGTATACTGGGAGCTAGTACTAAATTGGTATACTGAGAGCTAATACTATACTGATATACTGAGAGCTAATACTAAATTGGTATACTGAAAGCTAATACTATACTGATATACTGAGAGCTAATACTAAATTGGTATACTGAAAGCTAATACTATACTGATATACTGAGAGCTAATACTAAATTGGTATACTGAAAGCTAATACTATACTGATATACTGAGAGCTAATACTAAATTGGTATACTGAGAGCTAATACTATACTGATATACTGAGAGCTAGTACTAAACTGATATACTGAGAGCTAGTACTAAACTGATATACTGAGAGCTAGTACTAAACTGATATATTGAGAGCTAGTACTAAACTGATATACTGAGAGCTAATACTAAATTGATATACTGAGAGCTAATACTAAATTGATATACTGAGAGCTAATACTATACTGATATACTGAAAGCTAATACTATACTGATATACTGAGAGCTAGTACTATACTGATATACTGAGAGCTAATACTATACTGATATACTGAGAGCTAATACTATACTATATACTGAGAGCTAGTAATAAACTGATATACTGAGAGCTAGTACTAAACTGATATACTGAGAGCTAATACTAAATTGATATACTGAGAGCTAATACTAAATTGATATACTGAGAGCTAATACTATACTGATATACTGAAAGCTAATACTATACTGATATACTGCGAGCTAGCACTATACTGATATACTGAGAGATAATACTATACTGATATACTGAGAGCTAATACTATACTGATATACTGAGAGCTAATACTAAACTGATATACTGAGAGCTAATACTATACTGATATACTGAGAGCTAGTACTATACTGATATACTGAGAGCTAATACTATACTGATATACTGAGAGCTAATACTATACTGATATACTGAGAGCTAGTACTATACTGATATACTGAGAGCTAATACTATACTGATATACTGAGAGCTAGTACTATACTGATATACTGAGAGCTAATACTAAACTGATATACTGAGAGCTAATACTATACTGATATACTGAGAGCTAGTACTATACTGATATACTGAGAGCTAATACTATACTGATATACTGAGAGCTAATACTATACTGATATACTGAGAGCTAATACTAAACTGATATACTGCGAGCTAATACTATACTGATATACTGAGAGCTAGTACTATACTGATATACTGAGAGCTAATACTATACTGATATACTGAGAGCTAATACTATACTATATACTGAGAGCTAGTAATAAACTGATATACTGAGAGCTAGTACTAAACTGATATATTGAGAGCTAGTACTAAACTGATATACTGAGAGCTAATACTAAATTGATATACTGAGAGCTAATACTAAATTGATATACTGAGAGCTAATACTATACTGATATACTGAAAGCTAATACTATACTGATATACTGAGAGCTAGCACTATACTGATATACTGAGAGATAATACTATACTGATATACTGAGAGCTAATACTATACTGATATACTGAGAGCTAATACTAAACTGATTTACTGAGAGCTAATACTATACTGATATACTGAGAGCTAGTACTATACTGATATACTGAGAGCTAATACTATACTGATATACTGAGAGCTAATACTATACTGATATACTGAGAGCTAGTACTATACTGATATACTGAGAGCTAATACTATACTGATATACTGAGAGCTAGTACTATACTGATATACTGAGAGCTAATACTAAACTGATATACTGAGAGCTAATACTATACTGATATACTGAGAGCTAGTACTATACTGATATACTGAGAGCTAATACTATACTGATATACTGAGAGCTAATACTAAACTGATATACTGAGAGCTAATACTATACTGATATACTGAGAGCTAATACTATACTGATATACTGAGAGCTAGTACTATACTGATATACTGAGAGCTAATACTATACTGATATACTGAGAGCTAATACTATACTATATACTGAGAGCTAGTAATAAACTGATATACTGAGAGCTAGTACTAAACTGATATATTGAGAGCTAGTACTAAACTGATATACTGAGAGCTAATACTAATTGATATACTGAGAGCTAATACTAAATTGATATACTGAGAGCTAATACTATACTGATATACTGAAAGCTAATACTATACTGATATACTGAGAGCTAGCACTATACTGATATACTGAGAGCTAGCACTATACTGATATACTGAGAGCTAATACTATACTGATATACTGAGAGCTAATACTAAACTGATATACTGAGAGCTAATACTATACTGATATACTGAGAGCTAGTACTATACTGATATACTGAGAGCTAATACTATACTGATATACTGAGAGCTAATACTATACTGATATACTGAGAGCTAGTACTATACTGATATACTGAGAGCTAATACTATACTGATATACTGAGAGCTAGTACTATACTGATATACTGAGAGCTAATACTAAACTGATATACTGAGAGCTAATACTATACTGATATACTGAGAGCTAGTACTATACTGATATACTGAGAGCTAATACTATACTGATATACTGAGAGCTAATACTATACTGATATACTGAGAGCTAATACTAAACTGATATACTGAGAGCTAATACTATACTGATATACTGAGAGCTAGTACTATACTGATATACTGAGAGCTAATACTATACTGATATACTGAGAGCTAATACTATACTGATATACTGAGAGCTAGTACTATACTGATATACTGAGAGCTAATACTATACTGATATACTGAGAGCTAGTACTATACTGATATACTGAGAGCTAATACTAAACTGATATACTGAGAGCTAGTACTATACTGATATACTGAGAGCTAGTACTATACTGATATAATGAGAGCTAATACTATACTGATATACTGAGCGCTAATACTAAACTGATTTACTGATAGTGTTTGAAATAACTTCCTATAATAATTAACATCAAAGTTATCCTTAACATTTTCAGTACGGAAGCTTTTTATCGATGCGACGGAGGAGATGTCATATATAACATTTTTCATGGTTTAAGAGTCAATCTACATATTTATATTTATCTAACATAGCATATTATATAATATTTTTTTAGATAATTGAACAAGGAATTAGATTTCACCAATACCAAGATGATACAAGACATGTAAAAAGAATATGGTTTGATGACGGTTTACACTAATCAAGTTGAGAGTGACGCACTATGCGGCGAAACGTACGAAGCCGAAATTGGCATGGCGCCAGTGCGGCGAAACGTGCGGAAAGAGTTAACAGTGTCGTGACGTAACGGACGGAATTTTAATTTATAATACCACAGAGCTGTCAAATTCTTCAACATATAAAACGTTTAAAATCCTAAACAGAGAACAGAGCACCTCGAAGTTCGTAGTTCCTTGTGGTTTGTTCTGTTAATCATTAATATTTGTACTTTCATGTCAACAAAAACCAAATCACAGGGAACCAGTCCTGAACAAATTGATGATGAAGTTGTGCAATAGACCACATGGCAGAGAACCAGTCCTGAACAAATTGATGCTGAAGTTATGTATTGGACCACATGGCAGGGAATCAGTCCTGAACAAATTGATGCTGAAGTTATGTATTGGACCACATGGCAGGGAATCAGTCCTGAACAAATTGATGCTGAAGTTATGTATTGGACCACATGGCAGGGAATCAGTACTTAAAAAAATGATGCTGAAGTTATGCAATAGACCACATGGCAGGGAACCAGTCCTGAACAAATTGATGCTGAAGTTATGTATTGGACAACGTGGCAGGGAACCAGTCCTGAACACATTGATACTGAAGTTATGTATTGGACCACATGGCAAGGAACCAGTCCTGAACAAATTGATGCTGATGTTATGCAATATACCACATGGCAGGGAACCAGTCCTGAACAAATTGATGCTGAAATTATGCATTGGACCATATGAAGAAAAAAAAAAGAAAATTCATATTTAACTTTTATGTTCTGTCCGAGGTGATACCGACCACTCACAGAAAAATATGGCCTCTAGGCTTTATTAAAAAACCGGACAAAAACAATCGTCAAGAAACAAAAGCAACCAACATACAATGGAGTATATTAATAAACAGTAGGACACTATGAAATCCAACATTCTCCATTCAAATACAACCTGTTCTATATAGTGATGAAGTGGTCGAGGTGACTAAAGGACTAGTTTACTCGCTATAGACCAGGTAATGTCCTAGCTCAGTTCCCAGACGTTGTTCACCCAACTTTTGAAAAAAGTAAAAAAAAAAAGTAAAGTACCCCCGTCACGCCAAGTGGCGTATAGGGAATATGGTGTTAGTGACCATAAATCCTACAGACCCTCGGCACATGATTTTTGGGGTAATGTGGTCGGTATTACGCCCGTGCCGCTTTACTTTGCCAGAAAAAAATTCGGTACCCATTAAAGGCTGGGTGAATCGGAAGCCGTCGGTTGGGATCGAACACTACCTCTTGTTCTTTGTAGTCCAGTTCACTAACCACTGAGCTATCGCGGCTCCCAACTTCTGAAAATTCATCATTCATCATTGGGTGCCTTCTCCGCATCGAAGGTTGGCAACCATGGAGCGCCATTCCACTCTGTCTCTTGCTTTGATGGTGCAGATTGTCATAGGATGACTTGTCCATATTTTGATGTTACTTGTCCATGTTAGTCTTGGTCTGCCTCTGCCTCTTTTACTTTGTATTTTCCCCTCTAATATTACTTTTATTAGACTGTCGTGTCTTTTAACATGACCAAAAAATTTCATTTGTCTTGCTCTAATTGTGTTTAGTAGTTCTTTTTTCACCCTTAGTCGTCCTAAAACTTCCTCGTTTGTTTTCTTTTCTTTCCATCCAAATCTACCTATTCTTCTGTAAATCCACATTTCAAAGGCCTTAATTTTCTGTTCTGTTTTCTGGTCTAATGTCCATGTTCTGCACCATACAGGAATATTGAGAAGATGTAACATTTTGCTATTCTTAGTTTTAGCCCTGTTGTTATTTGTTTTGATGTTAGTATATTTTTCATGGCACTGAAATTACTTTTTGCCATACCTATTCTTTTATTTATTTCAGTTGTACATTTTCCATCATTGGTTATAGTATGTTCCAGGTAGTTGTAGTTCTGAACTGTCTCCAGATGTATTCCTTCAACTTTGATATGTAATTGTAGGTCTTTAGAATTTCCTTTGTTTATAATCATAGTTTTAGTCTTTTTGATATTCATATCTAGTCCATATTTCTTGCTTGTCATGTTTATCACATTAAGCAATTGTTGTAGGTCTTTAGGATTTCTCGCTAGTAGTACAGTATCATCAGCATCTGAAAATTACAACCATAAATTTGTCTACGACATACAGGGCGACATGGCGTGATGCTTACCAAATTGCACATAACGTGTTCAACTGATCATTGATAAATATTGACAAAATACCCAATATCCCCCACTGCCTCATTCGCAGAGGGATCATTACTTTATTTAACGAAATCCCCAACCTAATCCCCATGGAACATTACAATTTGTTATATAATCTGGAGAACACTGCCGGTTTATGGAGTTCGTGCACTGTGTAGATATTTTCCAGAGAAACCAGAAAAAAATTAACATCATAATGGGCACTGTGGAAGTAAAATTACGATAGTTCTATTTTATACGGACAAGAACAATGGCGTTATCGGTTGTTGTGTTCTGTTACCTTAGCTTCTACAATTCCCCAGTGTTTCGGTGACGTCGTGTGACCGAGATTTAAATTCATTCTGGTTATGTGTCTAAATATAGATCTCAGACGTAAATAACCGTGTCCTGCAATGTCCCTATTTCTTTTTTTGTGATGACGCACGTGCAACGCTGATACACAAATACACATACGCGCACGCGCGCACGCACACAACAATGCTTTCGCTTGATTTCTTGACAGTGTATCTTTTAATAGATTTATTATCCGGAACGTTCAATAGACCGCACGCAAAGTCCCTTGGTAAGGCAGGACGTGACTTATCTTTTTCTGTGATATTGTGAAGCACATAAATGCGCATTAAAAAATATTGTATCCGTCAAATATTGTATCAAATAGTAATATACAGTCGTTATAAGGCAGCATTGGTATAACGCAAATATTATTTAGGGCTTGGTAGGGGTCAGATTCCGAGTTGTGCGTGGGCTGAATGCTACTAACAACTCATAGCTGACTGCTTTCGCCAGGGTTAGTGCACTCGAAGAGGTTCAGAATTAGATCTTCCAAAGATGGTTTGAAGACAGATTAACCATTCTGGTCAGATGAAGAGGGTACACAAACCTGATACCCAGATATGCCCTGCTGAAGCGGTTGTACAGAAATGAGCAAATGCCGCTATTTCAGTCAATCAAAGCCTTTTATTAAAAACGTCAGAAAGAAACAATCAACATTGTTTTGGACACATCATGAGAAGAGGAAAGTTGGAATACTTGGTGACAGCTGGCAAAATAAAAGGAAAGAGATATCGCGGACGACAAAGAGAGAAAATACTGGATAGCTTGGTGTCATGACATGAGAGACAGTGAACAACATAACTGATACGATGCACTGTAGATAGAAAACCGGTATGGCACATGATGATGATGAAAGCCTTCTAGGCCCCTTACAGAAGCTATAGGCCACGGACAAAGTCGTTCCATCCATCTTTACTCTTGAACATTTTCTCTACTTCTCTCCAGTCTAGGCCAGTGTTCTTGAGGGTTTCCATAACGTCTATGTTCCATGGATTTCTTGGCCTTCCTGGTTTTCTTTGTCCCAGTGGTTTCTTTGACAATCTCTGTCCTGTGTGACTTGCTTTGTTTATCTATGTATGGCAGTTTGTTTAAGTCAATACACAGCGGAAGTCTGTCAAGTTAATTCTCTTTCAATAGAGGGCGATGAAGGGAGTAATTGTTGGACGAAGGCAGACATGGACTAGGTATTAAACGACTTCGCTTCACAGTTTTGCAATGACTTGAAATGTTAGGTTCGAACTCACCTGAACAACCTTTTGAGGATAGTGGAGACACATGACCTTTGACACCACTCCTCGTAATTACTAACCTGATGATGGCGGGGACCAGAAGCCAGCTGACGTGACCAGAAAACAACGGGAGACTTAGAATCACGATTTGCACTCAATGACCAGATGAAAACAGTAATATCACTGGCCCTAAATGGAGCGAAAAGAGAAATAGTTTCCTATACACTATCAGGATTGTACCATCTCTTGTTGATACTATATTTTTAAATGTTTGTGAGCGTGCACTTCGGCAGCAGCTCACAAGATTGGAAGATTAGACTGTACACAAGGAAGTTCATTGAAGAAATGCTAAGGCAACATGCAAGAATTGACACTTCTTGGCTTTCTGTATTCTTTTATAAAAGACAGAGGAACAAAGAGAGAGAGAGAGAGAGAGAGAGAGAGAGAGAGAGAGAGAGAGAGATAGCTTAGTTGTTAGTGAACCGGACGACAAAGGACAAGAGGCAGGGTTCGATCCTGATCGACGGCTTCCAGCCTTTAATGGGTACCGGATTAATTTTTTATGTAATAGTAAAGTGACACGGGCGTAATATCGACCACATTACCCCAAAAATCATGTGCCGAAGTTCTGTAAAAATTATGGTCACTAACACCGTATTCCCTATACGTCACTTGGCTTGACGGGGGCTCTTAATGTTTTTGGGATTTTAACTCTACAGTTATTTATCTACAGAGTACAAAAATTGTGTGGTGTCAGATAAATTCGGTTTCAGGGAAGGTCGTCAAAGCTGGCTCACGCCATAGGGCTGGCATATCATCCTTTAAGTTAGACGATGAAGAGGGATAGTCGTCGGATTATCGCAAAGAGAAGAGGAAGAAGAGATGAGTAAGTGAGACCTTGAGGATAGTGTCTAGTGCTGAGGACTGACGTAATCATACAAACTTCATAGTTCATATCAGTCATCAAACGGACCAATATGATGTGTTGCTACGTATCTACCATACAGTTATGGGCATGTACAAAAATAAACTGGGAGCCGCGATAGCTCAGTGGTTAGTGAACTGGACTACAAAGGACAAGAGGTAGGGTTCGATCCCAACCGACGGCCTCCGTTTCCCCCAGCCTTTAATTGGTACCGGATTTTTTTTCTGAGAAAGTAAAGAGGCACGGGCGTAATACCGACCACGTTACCCCAAAATCATGTGCCGAAGGTCTGTAAAATTTATGGTCACTAACACCGTATTCCCTATACGCCACTTGACGTGACGGGGATACATTACTTTTTCTTTTTTGTTTATTAGAACAATAAACTAAACAATGAATATACATGCCATGATTCCATGAATCTGGACATTCAAATATGTAGGGATAACATGCCCTGCTGCCCTTCCTAACGACATTCCATACATTTTGGTATCAATTTACACATACATTCCCGAACACAATAACAATGGCGACATTCATTGGTTCGTATAATCGCTCCTGTCAATCGCCACATCATACTCATGCCTAAATTAACGTCGTTGTTTATCAACATAATTGATACGTTCCACTATGGATAGAAGATTGTGGAAGGACTTGATCGCCTACGCCAACCGGTATGGCTCATGATGATGATTCAGGAGTCACGTGTTGTTGTTGTAGAATCCTGTAACATAGAGAGATTCAATAAACACAAGTCAGTGACGAATGTTCTCTGACGGAAGCACCAATAGTTTTACAGTGACTAATGTCAAGGAAGTCTTTATAGTGACTAAACAAAAAATAACCATCAATAACAATTGGCAATGAATAGGCAAAAAGAAAACAAAAAACTACTCGCATCCTTAATATCCTTGTATTAGACTGACTAACGACAATCCGCATCCTTAATATCCTTGTATTAGACTGACTAACGATGAATATTATACCTTACTGAGGTTATGTTTCTCTTGACACGGGATAAAATGAGCGACAGTATTTTAAATCATTGGTTAGATTGATAATTTCACTTTTTTTAATTTGTTGTCTTAGTTTGGTTAATTACACAACGGCTTACATCTCGAGAGGAACTAGGTGGTCTAGAAGTAAGACATTGGCCGCTGGACAGCAAGGTCTAGAGTTCGAATCTTGCCACAGGCGGTTGGAATTTTTAATTCGAATTTGTGAATTCTTTTGTGGTTTTACCCTCCCTGGTCTCTGGGTAGTGAGATTCGATGTTTAGCCCTCGCAAATAAAGGCGAAAGTCCCGTGTGCACTCACACACGTTAAAAAGTCAGTTTTGTTTTACTTATTCAAAGACAGTGAAATCGAAACAAGCAGACTAAACATGGCCGCTGTCAAGGTAATATTGTTCAGCAAAATCTACCTATGACAGAGACAGGTGTGTCGGGGTGAAAGTGCAGATATCGCTTCTTTGTCTTAAACAGCGACACAGCGCATCCACGCCCACTTAACGGGTAAAAGTTACGAAAAATAAGAAGCAGAAGAAATGGTATCCCCATTTTTGTGTGATGTTTACTGCTCACATTTGAATTATCGCAAATGTCCTGGATTTGCCCTTCATATTTCACACTCAGTTATAGTTTTACTCGTGCCACTCATGAAACTCGGGAGCCGCGATGTCTCAGTGATTAGCGAACTGGACTACAAAGGACAAGAGGTCGGGTTCGATCCTGATCAACGGCTTCCAGGTTCACCCAGCCTTAAATGGGCACCAGGATTTTTTTCTGGGAAAGTAAAGCGGCACTAGCGTAATACCGACCACATTACCCCAAAAATCATGTGCCGAAGGTCTGTAAAAATTATGGTCACTAACACCATATTCCCCATAGGTCACTTGGCGTGACGGGGATCTTTACTTACTTTTTACTCATGAAACTCAATTTTCGTGCCACATAAAATACTCAGTTCATAACTATTGGTACCATAAGTAATACTCGTTCCTTGTACTACATATTTCTATGAAACTCAAATCCCACCCCTTCTCTTGATACGTGTAACACTAAACTGCTGTTAATAATAATTTCATAAAGTAAAGAGCCCCGTTACGCCACGTGGTGCAAAGAGAATATAGTGTTAGTGGCCATAATTTTTGCAGACATTCGGCACGTGATTTTTGGGGCAATGTGATCGGTATTACGCCCGTGCCGATTTACTTTTCCAGAAAAATGTCCGGTACCTATTTAAGGCTGGGTGAACCTATCTTTTAAAGAATTGAAACTGCTAGAACAAAAATTCAGATAAGAGAAGGAGTATCTTGGTCTACGCCCTATGGGCCGGCTACGGCTCGAAAGGTCAATAGATAGATAGAACCTGGAAGCCGTCGATCAGGATCGAACTCGTCCTCTTGTCCTTTGTAGTCCAGTTCACTAATCACTGAGCTATCCCGGATCCCTTAGTATCACATATGATATTAAATTCCCGTTAATAAATATGTCATCCGCTTCAAGTACCATGTCTGCTGGAGTAGGTGATCACGTCTCTTCACAACTCTCGATCTCGATAGTTGTTTACCATTTATGTTGCTGACCTGCTAAGCCATTCTCTGAATGATGTAGGTAAATAATAATAAATGAATATTATCATAGAGGGAAACTTCCGAGGTGATAGATCAGCGAATCATTTCAGGGGAAGAAGCATGTTGACAACTACTATTTGCGCTGTTTGGTCCTATAACTGTTTGTCTGCAAAGTAAGTATTCAGCCCTACTGGAGATACATGTCTTTATAGGAACAGATATACAATTTATTCCCGAGTTGTGTTCGTAACCCTATGCTATAGTCATGAGTACATGCTTGAAAGACATCGGCAATGATACTTGTTTTTTTAGGCATCTGAGCTCATCGTGTGCTTCAGCGTTTGGTGCTCCTGGCAAGGCGATGTGCCGAGGAGTTGGGGTTCGATCCTGCTTCGAACCTTCTATTGCTCTTTGTTTTTTTTTTCTGTTGTTGATTATTTTTAATTTGATTTTCCGAGCGTTGTAAACTTATCTCTCCCCCTGAAATTATTCGCATTCTCTTAAGCTGTCTGGTATCTTTTCTCTTTGCTTCCCTCTATTCTGCTTCTTTCAATTTTCCCAGTTGTCACAATACATTCCAGCTGTTCGCTTCTCATTATATAGCCATAAAATGACGATTATTTCTTCCTAATATTGGAAATTGGGAGCCGCGATAGCTCAGTGGTTAGTGAACTGGACCACCACGGACAAGGGGTAGGTTTCGATCCCAACCGACGGCTACCGGTATTGTTATAGAAACAGCCATAGATTTTAGAAGCAGTGATCTCTGCAATATGTGCCATTTTGGCACGCAAGGTTTCTGTTTTTGAGATTGTTGTTCTGCCCTATGTGTCGTCTTCGGCTCGAAAGGACAATAGATAGAATAGAATATTGGAAATTAGCTCCCTTATTGCTTTGGTCTCTTTCAGAACGTTTTCATTACTCTTCTTAAAGGTCCATGATATTCTCAATATTCTTCTGTAAAACCACAATTCTACAGCATGCAGCATTTTCGTATCTATTGCACTACTGTCTATGATATCACATAATATCACCTATGATACACAATTCCAGTTAATAATAATATCATCTGTGATAGATTTCCCCTTACTTAATTCTTGTACCAAGGGAGATCATTATTGCTCGTTCTGACGACATTTCTCACATTGAAAATCAATTCTCTTAAGTAATTCTATAGTCCTATCTTAAAAGAGGGTATTTAGAAAATTGCAGTGACCGTTGTCAGAAAGTAATGTCACTGGATGAGGTATTTTAGTAATCGCAGTGACCGTTGTCAGAAAGTAATGTCACTCGATGAGGTATTTTAGTAATCGCAGTGACCGTTGTCAGAAAGTAATGTCACTCGATGAGGTATTTTAGTAATCGCAGTGACCGTTGTCAGAAAGTAATGTCACTCGATGAGGTATTTTAGTAATCGCAGTGACCGTTGTCAGAAAGTAAAGTCACTGGATGAGGTATTTTAGTAATCGCAGTGACCGTTGTCAGAAAGTAAAGTCACTCGATGAGGTATTTTAGTAATCGCAGTGACCGTTGTCAGAAAGTAAAGTCACTGGATGAGGTATTTTAGTAATCGCAGTGACCGTTGTCAGAAAGTAGTCACTCGATGAGGTATTTTAGTAATCGCAGTGACCGTTGTCAGAAAGTAAAGTCACTCGATGAGGTATTTTAGTATTCGCAGTGACCGTTGTCAGAAAGTAAAGTCACTCGATGAGGTATTTTAGTAATCGCAGTGAACGTTGTCAGAAAATAAAGTCACTCGATGAGGTATTTTAGTAATCGCAGTGACCGTTATCAGAAAGTAAAGTCACTGGATGAGGTATTTAGTAATCGCAGTGACCGTTATCAGAAAGTAATGTCACTGGTAAGGATTCTATTAATAGAACACTAATGAACATTTTCATTGGTACACCTCTTTGTCCCCTCATAACAATAGACCCACGCAAGAACCGGAAGTAATTCATGCACTGTACTTTTAACTGCCTATGCGTCGTCCTTGTCACGCCGTTTAAAGATATTTATATTTTGATTGTTTCATCTCAGATGCATACATATTGCGGACTATAACTGCCATTGTCTTCCACTCTTTTAGTCGTCACTTTAGCTAAAGTTTAGCACTTATAAATTTGTGAGCAGTTCAGTTTGAGGAATCGATAACATAACAAGTTGAAAACGTTTTCCTCTTCTTTTCTGTCCTGCAAAACATAAGTTGTGAAGCTGCCTATTAAATTTTACAAATAAAGCGAGTTTTACTCTATGGATAACTTGTAGTTTGAGTCACTGATTACTCCACTTCTATAAGCTCTTTGTGGTCGCCTTTTGCAGAATGGGCACGGTGAGGAAACGATAAGTAAGTGACTTCTTAAATAAGGACCCTATCTAGGCGCTAGTTTGGTGATATGACTGAAAGGAATGATTAAAAAAGTGTACAACCAGCGAAGATCGTCTTGACTTTTGAGTCCGCGTTTCACCAACCGTAAGTTTCATGTCAGCAACCGGCTGGACGGCATTTTACTTTTTAGTAGTATTACGAAGCAATATTGACATTTCATATCTCACACTTTTCATATTTACCTTTATAACCAGCGAGCTACAGGAACTATCAGTGTGCATACTTTACGCCTCCTGTTGGAAGGACTGAACACACGGCGATAGATCTTTCTGAATGCCGTGACGTTGGTGCTAATAATCTGCAACCAATAGCTCGCGCAGCCTCCGAGATAGGATAAGGATGTCACCTGATCCTCTGTATGCCACCACAGCCATGCATGTGAAACAAGGTCTGCTTTGTACATACATCAAGAAATGCCCGATGAATGCATTTATGAAGCAGCAGTTGTGCGGCAATAGAAAGCCTCGGCGAATGGACAAAAAAAAAATTCGAAGATTCCATTCAGGTGTTCTGAGAAACTACAACATCAATGTCACTTTCTTTTTGTAAAACTCACGCAGGACGTGAGGACGCGCACTATGGCGCAGTAGGATCACTAAATACGCCTGCATAGCGGCGAAACACTGAATGGCAGATGCGAACTCAGAAAGTTTAAAACAACCAATACAATATGACACACTCTGATTATACATGTCTTTTGCTGTTGTTAAATAGGATCATCATGACTGCAGAACAGACAACCCATAGGTGCTTCGATAACTCCCTGAAGAAAATCTGAGGAGAATCCTGGCCCACACACACGAACTCCGTAGCACGGCCGGGATACATAGCGAGGGTAGAGCGGCCAAATGTATGGTCTACCCTGTTCGATTTCAACTGTCAATGGTTCTTTCCAGTGCGGGAGTGCCCGCGGGACCTCTTCTTCTGAGAGGACTAGACAACATATCTCTCAAACTTGAGATCAGGAGAGGGTAGAGCGGCCAAATGTATGGTCTACCCTTTTCGATTTCAACTGTCAATGATTCTTTCTAGTGCGCGAGTGCCCACGGGACCTCTTGTTCTGAGAGGACTAGACAACGGATCTCTCAACTTGAGATCAGGAGAGGGTAGAGCGGCCAAATGTATGGTCTACCCTTTTCGATTTCAACTGTCAATGATTCTTTCCAGTGCGCGAGTGCCCACGGGACCTCTTGTTCTGAGAGGACTAGACAACGGATCTCTCAACCTTGAGATCAGGAGAGGCTAGCGCCACGAAATAACCACGGATTTTTCATAACTAATTTAACAGATATCTGGAAAAATAAAACTCCACCGCATGTGGTTGGCTTTGAACCAGATTCCTTCTTGTCCAGAGGGCTACGTGAGACTCTTGATCACCCAGCCCCCAACATGTGACGTTGAATGCACGTCAGAATTAGACTTCATATTCCACACACACAGAAAGGTACAACCACCTATAACTGAGATTCTCTTCATCTTCTGCTATGGACCGCTGTTATCCTTCACCGAGTAAATAAAATTAAAAATGAAAAGACGATTAGAGGCCACAGAGATGGGATTTCTCAGAAGAATGTCGAAAGTTCCCTGGACAGCTAAAGAGACCAATGAAGAAATTCCTCAAGGGGCCACACAAAAAGGCAGCTCCTAAAAACATCAGAAAGAAACAATCAACATTTTTTCGGGTACATCATGAGAAGAGAAAATTGGAATACTTAAAACTGGCAAAATAAAAGGAAAGAGAAATCGCGGACGACAAAGAGAGAAAATACTGGATAGCTTGGTGTCATGGCATGGAAAACGGTCAACAACAGAACTGATACGATGCACTGTAGACAAGATTGTGGAAGGACGTGATCGTCTACGCCAACCGTATGGCACATGATGATGAGTAAATCAAAACGGATGCTCAAACTGGAAATTAATAGAAAAAAAAAGTAAAAGCTTTCAAGACACTTCAGAAAAATACATAATAACAGTTGGTATATTAGCCTTCAAATGTTTTTTGATATAATATAATATTAAGAAAAAGAAAAAAAAGTTAGTCAGAAAATGTAAATGATTAGACACGAAGAGACAGACTGACGTAAGAAGAGATTATCATGCACGGACTTGATGATAGAATAATGAGAGAAAAGAAAAGTATATCATGATAGAAAGTTGACAGAAACGGTCATTCAGTCAAGTTGGTAAACAGACAAGTAGGTTAATAGACATGTATTTTAATAGACGGGCAGATAGACACGCAGACAGGTTAATAGACAGGCAGATAGACAAGCATGCGGAGAAACGGAAAGGCAGACAGATAGACCAGACAGACAGACAGACCAGACAGACAGATAGACCAGACAGACAGACAGACCAGACAGACAGGTTAGTAGACGGAAATAAAGACAGGCAGGCAGGTTAATAGACAGACAGATAGACAAGCAGGTTGGAAACGGGACAATCACTGTCAGGTATATTGGTAGACAGATAGATTCGAAAGATAGACAGATAACTCAATTATAAACATGACTTTATCATTCACATCTAACGCGTTAAACTCCAGTTCTAACCAATAATTTTATCCATTGACTGTATCTGGCCACAAAGTGCACACCTGCGCCTTGCATGTATTTTATAACGTAGCATGTATGGCCAGATAGCACGGCTGTCGATATCCACTCTTAATCTTTGGCTCTCTGACGCATGAGGTAATGTAAACCATGTTGTAACTTGCCTGTTTGAATTTAACTTCCAAAGTTTACAATGTGCAAAACATGATAAATCTGGCCCGAAGAATTGTTTATGCACCGACTTGTGAATTAATACAAATACATAACTGAACTATTTTTATGCGCTAGATGTGTGTTTTTGTTCTGTCTCTCGAAAAATTGCGTGTGTTTGCACTTTTGAGGTTTGGGAAAAAGGTTATCGAAAGTGAGTAATGTATTTGTGTTTGACATTCACTTCATCTTGATCCCATAGCCCCTGGGGTCCTGGGACACTACCGACATACTTCATCAACCTGGGGGACCTGGATGCTATTGACAGACTTTATTAACCTAGGGGCCATGGGACACTACTGACAGACTTAATCAACATGGGCCATGGAACACTACTGACAGACTTAATCAACATGGGGGCCATGGGACACTACTGACAGACTTAATCAACATGGGGGTCATGGGACACTACTGACAGACTTCATCAACCTGGGGTACCTGGGACGCTATTGACAGACTTTATTAACCTAGGGGCCATGGGACACTACTGACAGACTTAATCAACATGGGGGCCATGGAACACTACTGACAGACTTAATCAACATGGGGCCATGGGACACTACTGACAGACTTCATCAACATGGGGGCCATGGGACTCTACTGACAGACTTAATCAACATGGGGGTCATGGGACACTAATGGCAGACTTCATCAAACTGGAGGTCATGGGACACTACTGACAGACTTCATCAACATGGGGGTCCTGGGACACTACTGACAGACTTCATCAACCTGGAGGTCATGGACACTACTGACAGACTTCATCAACCTGGAGGTCATGGGACACTACTGACAGACTTCATCAACCTGTGGGTCCTGGGACACTACTGACAGACTTCATCAACTATCTCCGCTAATCTCTAGCTGTAGTCCATTTGGGCTCTGTGAAATTGAGGACTGTCCATTACTTGATGTTTTCCTCCCATTTTTTTTGTTCTGTCTTCATCTCCTTCTTCCTACTTTCAAAGTTCTCTGCACTACATAATGGTCTTTGTCAGGCCCGATAATCGAGATCCGTTGTCAAACCATTTCTAGTTCCCGTATAGTCCGGTAAATTATTTCAGCGAAAGAGTGATCTACCCTTTGTTGACGTTAACTAAAATAACAGTGGTTCTCAAATAATGCTGAACGTCACAAATTAATCACTTCTCGGTAAAGTTCTAGTTTTGTCCGTAAATTAAAGTTTGCAAGAGTAACATCCCCTTGAGTAACGTTACACTTTATTCCGACCCTTAATTTATGATAAAACTAACCTAAAAACTAAATACTAAAATTATTGAAAACTACTGTAGTTTTTTGTTGTGACGACAACTATGGGGAGATTTCGCTTGAATAAAATACCGGACTGAACTAGGAGATTTACCGATTGCTTCTCAATTTAAGTGCTATCATTTTTTGTCATTAATTAAGCGTGGTCATTTCGTTGATATAACAGTGTATGTTCCAGTGTGCTTCCCTGATAAAACGTGCCCAGATGAGTCTCCTAACATACCCACACTCAAAAGCACTTGTGACTTTAAATTTCTCTCGTTGTTTCTCCTTTCTCTAGAATTAGGGATCTTCTAATGACAGCCTGAGAACCACCGAAAAAAGTTCAATGTTTACTTAAGAGGACTCTACTCTTACGAACTGTTCCGAACTGAAATATTTATCGGATTAAACTTCATCTTTACAATCATGCACTCCGATTGCTTGTATACTTTTTGAACTTTTCATTAATAATAAGATTTAGGTTAGAGATAACAAAACTTTCGATAACATTTCATCTCCATAGTTTGTATTTCCTTTTGTAGCTCTGCTGTGAGAGTTCATGTTTTTCAAGGGTGTACAAATAAATGTATCCAGGTACTCATCAGTCGGGGAGCCGCGATAGCTCAGTGGTTAGTGAACTGGACTACAAAGGACAAGGTAGAGTTCGATCCCAACCGACGGCTCCAGTTCACCAGCCTTTAATGGGTACCGGATTTTTTTCTGGGAAAGTAAAGCGGCACCAATATATATATATATATATATATATATATATATATATATATATATATATGTATACCAATTCTGACCTATGGAAGCGAATCATGGACAGTAGACAAACAAATGAAAAGACGATTAGAGGCCACAGATATGGGATTCTCTTAACATGAGAATACAAAAGGCAAATGCTGTCACATACCAGCTTTCACCATTGTTAAGACATCCAAACATTTCTATGCCAGCTAAACAACAAATGATAAATAGCATTTTCATACCAACTTTGCGCTATGAAAGTCAAACATGGACCCTTTCTAAATCACATTTAAGAAAGATCAATACATGTGAGATACGATGCATGAGAAAAGCAACAAACAACACAAGAGAAGATAGAATACCAATGAAACCATAAGAAAAATAGTATAAACAAAACCCTGCCAAGAATATATAGAACAACAACAACTTAAATGTTTTGGCCACCTGGTCAGAATGAATCCTCACCAATCATCATCAAGGGCGTTCTTCTCGAGAATGCATGGAGGAAGACTAAGAGGAAGACCCAGAAGAAGATGGATAGATGCAATGACAGCGACATATAACAACAAAGGAAAATCACTAATTCAGACAGTTCAAGCAGCTCAAGAACGACAAATGATATAACCACGACAACTTTTCGGTGTCAGTAAGAAAGAGAAAAGAAGAAGGTTGATACTGCAATGTACCTTCAAGAAAGACTGTTCATGAGGTACAAGGAATTGTGAAATTAGTAACAGAGAATAAACTAGAATGGTAGCAACAAGAGAAAACTTGGCTTGACTTGACGTTTCTTGATCGCACCTCAACGATCCAGCGATTCATGGGATATTTGAGATGACAAATGGCAGACAAAATGACATTTATGATGATCTCATGTTAGCGGCTTAATAATAAACTAAGGTAACTCACCACTTCAAACACACACATTTATTACCATCTACTATACAAAAGATACTGGGAGCAACAGAAAAGCAGCAGTAGTTTACATACCATGTATCGCTTTGGTCTTTCCGTTCGATTGAATATCTGCATGTGTGCGCACATATTATCATCATCGGCGTCGTCATCATCATCATTATCGTCATCATCATTATCATCAAGAACTATGTCTCTTGGCGTTGGTCATCATGTCTCTACACAATTCTCTCTCTCTCTCTCTCCTCCTTGCCTCTCTTTCTCCCTATCTCTTTCCCTCCTCCTCTCTCTCTCTCCATAACTCTCTCTCTCCCTCCCTCTCTTTCTCTCTCTCCCTCTCTCTTTCCCTCCCTCTTTCTCCCTCACACTCGCTCCTTCACTCTTTTCATCCCTCTCTCTCCTTTCCCCTCTCTATTCCTTTCTCTCTCTCCCTCTCATTCCCTCCCGCTGTCTCCCTCACTTCCGCTCTCTGTCTCCTTCCCTCTCTCTCCCTCTCTCTTCCCCTCTCTCTCCCTTTCTCTCTCCCTCCCTCTCATTCCCTCCCTATCTCTCTCTGCCTCGTTCCCTCTCCCTCCTTCTGTCTCCCTCCATTTCCCTTTCCCTCCCTCCCTCTCTCTGCCCGCGTCCCTCTCTCCCCTCTCCCTCCCCACCCTACAGTGTTTTATCACACCCATTTATGACTTCCTACCAAACTGTTCTCTTGAACTATGTATATCCTAGTGTAAAAGATGTTTGAATTCGTCCTCCCAATGTTTACCACAGGCACAAATTAACAGTTTTTATTGGCATCTTTTCTCCCTATTTCCGAATTTCCTCAACTTCTCCACATATCACAATGTTTTCCCACTGTTCCCTTCTCGTTGCATGGTCAAATAAACAAAATATTTCCCCTTCATCTTTGCAGTTAAAATTATCGTTGCTGTGGCCTCTTTTACAATGCATTCGTCACAATCTTTAGCTTGCCATGGTTATAAAATAAGAGATAATCTGTTAAGTTAAAGACGAACATAAATGATACAGAAATAAGAGTTATTTGAACAGTGCTCGAAACTCTAAAACCAACAACAGAGTGCAATAAGCAGTCAGACCCAGCATTCAATCCGTACATTTTAGCCTCATCATCATCAGCAAGTACCGGCCTGCTGGCGTAGGTGATAATGTCTCTCCACAATTTTCGATCTCGACAGTTATTTATAATTTCTGTTATTGACCTTGTGCCAAGCCATTCTCTTAAGCTGTCTGGTATTTTTTCTCTTTGCTTTCCTCTATCTCTTCGTCTGTCAATTTTCCCACTTGTTACAATATATTCCAGCTGTTCTTTTCTCATTAACATTACCAAAAAATGATGATTATTTCTTCCTAATATTGGAAATAAGCTCTCCTTTTGCTTTGGCCTCTTTCAGAACGTTTTTATTACTCTTCTTAGCTGTCCATGGTATTCTCAACATTCTTCTGTAAAACCACATTCTACAGACTCCAGTAATTTTCTTGTTTGTTGTCCTATTGTTCATGATTCACATCCATATATTAAGACTAGGGATGGCTCATCGTACACCCCTAGACCGGCCGTACGATAATCTTAAGGTCTGTTGTTTGATGTGCGACGGGGATAGTCTGACGACTAACCATGTGTCTATATGTTCGGAATTGGATTCAACAACTATGTCCTAACATCATCAAGCGCTATACATTTTTTAAAAACATACGACGATCATCATTTTCAAGAGGACGGAAACTTCCGGTATATGGTGGATAGGCTGCGGGAACAATTGAAGGCTATGCATGAAAAGTGTTCCTTGTTGCAGTTTCCTCATATTCAAAGTCCAGCTTGTTGCAGGAGCTACTGAGTTAGGTGCTCTGTGCACACCGCGAGCTGTGTGTCTCATGTTTTGATCATGTTTCGATATTCCAATTGTTTACGATGAATGATGATATCGTATGACAGGGAACAGTTGGCTGTGTTTACTCTCTGCGCGGTTTCGCCTTATGTGTTTTGGCGTGTGCTGAGACTGCTACGATGGGGACTACAGTTACCTTTCTTTGTTTGGGAGATGATATATTAATTCGGATGATTACGCTGGTATGGGCGGTTGAGCAATTATGGATTTTAATTCGTTTGCAGTGATACCGGGGCATTCCATAACCAAATAACCAATATTAAGACTGACTCTACATAACATTTAAGAACTCTTTTTCTTGTTTCGATTGTCAAAAATGGATTGCATAGTGTCTTCCTCATTTTTTGGAAAGCTGCTTTTGCCTGAGCTTTCAAAAAAGTGAGGAAGATACTATGCAATCCATTTTTGCCTAGTCCATTCATATAGAGGTAGCATGAGGCTACTGAGTGGTTAGTGCTTTCGCGCCCTGATCAGAATGGTCCGGGTTTAAATCCAAGAAGCGGATATTTTTGTTCCTGACCTACAAGAATTCACCCACCACTCTAAAGGTCAGAACCATATTTTTTCTAGGAAGTAAAGGCGGCCTTGCGTAACACCGACCGCTTTATCCACAAATGTGTTGTGGTAATGGAAAAATATGGTAACTAACATCATATTCCCTTAGGCCAAGCTAGACGGAGAAATCTTTACTGTTTTAAATATTAATTAAGAAAAACACTGCCAGTTCTCTATCTAAACAATAACATTGTTGTATAGAAGTTTCAAACATAATTAGCTCACGTGACAAGAGAATAGGTAAACCACATCGCATTTGTTCTTGTGTAATTTATTTTTGTCTATGGCCTTGGGGTTTCTCCTAAATAATACATTTTCATTCATTAGTTTATTAATGCCTTCAGTCAAAACCACTGGAAACTAATATTCATGTTATCATCTTTTGTTGTGTATCAGAAACGTGCGCTTTATAGTCTATGATTATTAGTCTGTTTATGATATGAAATTCTGAGTAATAATTATTTCTATAAATAATTTTATTATTGCGTGTTTGGCATATTTTCTATTCACGTAACTTATGCCTGCGTGAACAACCACCAGTGAAATTCCTTTTTTTTTTTAACGTAAAGGACCGCGGCAGTTTCTGTTAGCACACTTATTTGATAGGAGCCGCGATAGCTCAGTGGTTAGTGAACTGGACTACCACGGACAAGATGTAGGGTTCGATCCCAACCGACGGCTTCCGGGTTCACCCAGCCTTAAATGGGTACCGGATTTTTTTCTGGGGAAGTAAAGCAGCACGGGCGTAATACTGACCACATTACCCCAAAAGTCATGTGCTGAAGGTCTGTAAAATATAGGGTCACTAACACCATATTTCCCTATACGCCACTTGGCGTGACGGGGGTACTTTACTTTTTACACTTACTTGATATCAAGACGATGTGTGAATAAAATGGATTTGATCCATAGATATACTTTCGTAGATAGTATATAGTTTTGTTCAACTATATGTTCTCCTGGGGAGCCGCGATAGCTCAGTGGTTAGTGAACTGGACTACAAAGGACAAGGGGTAGGGTTCGATCCCAACCGACGGCTTCCGGGTTCACCCAGCCTTAAATGGGTACCGGGTTTTTGTTCTGGGAAAGTAAAGCGGCACGGGCGTAATACCAACCACATTACCCCAAAAATCATGTGCTGAAGGTCTGTAAAATATATGGTCACTACACCATATCCCCTTTACGCCACTTAGCGTGACGCGGGCTCTTTAATTACTTTCTTATTTTTTTTATATGTTCACCTGTTTCATGAATGTTGATGAAGATTCACATTGATGACTTGAACGTGGTTAATGATTAAATTCTAGTCATTTTCACGTATTTTGTTTTCAGAATAACAACTGTACCAACATTAATGGATTAACTACCTTTACCTTGTTGAGAGAGCTCTATCAAAAGAAGGTCTGTATATAGAAACTCGCAGCTGTCTTAACACCTTAAGGTGTATGGGCAATATGGTGTTAGTGTAGCGGTTTCTAAGCTTGTTCGTATGGGGAATATGGTGTTAGTGTAGTGGGTTCTAAGCTTGTTCGTATGAGCAATATGGTGTTAGTGTAGCGGTTTCTAAGCTTCTTCGTATGGGGAATATGGTGTTAGTGTAGCGGTTTCTAAGCTTGTTCTTATGGGGAATATGGTGTTAGTTTAAAAAAAAAACTAGTTAGCTTGAGGATTATCGTATTAGTGCCACAGTTCCAAAAACTAGTTCCTATGGGGAATACGGTATTAGTACAACAGTTCCAAAACTAGTTCCTATGGGGAATACGGTATTAGTACAACAGTTCCAAAAACTAGTTCCTATGGGGAATACGGTATTAGTACAACAGTTCCAAAAACTAGTTCCTATGGGGAATACGGATTTAGTACAACAGTTCCAAAAACTAGTTCCTATGGGGAATATGGTAATAGTACAACAGTTCCAAAAACTAGTTCCTATGGGGAATACGGTATTAGTACAACAGTTCCAAAAACTAGTTCCTATGGGGAATACGGTATTAGTACAACAGTTCCAAAAACTAGCTCCTATGGGAATATGGTGCTAGTGTCGCAGTTACAAATGCTACTTCATATGGGTTTCAAAACTAGTTCGTATGGGGAATATGGTATTAGTACATCAGTTTTAAAAAAACTAGTTCGTATGGGGAATATGGTTTTAGTTTCAAAAACTACTTCGTATGGGGAATTTGGTATTAGTACAACAGTTCTTAAAACTAGTTCCTATGGGTAATACGGTATTAGTACAACAGTTCCAAAAACTAGTTCGTATGGGAAATATGGTATTAGTGCAACAGTTTCAAAAACTAGTTCGTATGGGGAATATGGTGTTAGTTTCAAAAACTAGTTCGTATGGGGAATATGGTGTTAGTTTCAAAAACTAGTTCGTATGGGGAATATGGTATTAGTGCAACAGTTCCAAAAACTAGTTCCTGTGGGAAATACGGTATTAGTACAACAGTTTCAAAACTAGTTCCTTAGGGGAAATACGGTCTTTGTGCAACAGTTTCAAAACTAGTTCGTATGGGGAATATGGTGTTAGTTTCAAAAATTAGTTCGTATGGGAAATATGGTGTTAGTTTAAAAAATTAGTTAGTATGTGGAATATGTTATTAGTACAACAGTTTCAAAAACTAGTTCGTATGGGAAATGTGGTATTAGTACAGCAGTTCCAAAAACTAGTTCCTTAGGGGAAATACGGTCTTAGTGCAACAGTTTCAAAAACTAGTTCGTATGGGGAATATGGTGTTAGTTTCAAAAATTAGTTAGTATGTGGAATATGTTATTAGTACAACAGTTTCAAAAACTAGTTCGTATGGGGAATATGGTATTAGTACAACAGTTTCAAAAACTAGTTTGTAAGGGGAATATGGTATTTGTACAACAGTTTCAAAAACTAGTTCGTATGGGGAATATGGGGAATATGGTATTAGTACAACAGTTTCAAAAACGTGGTCGTATGGGAAATATGGTGCAGCAGTTCCAAAAACTAGTTCGTATGTGGTATATGGTGTTATTTTCAGTATAACGGTTTCCACACTTGCCCAGTCAAGAAACTCAACAGTAGACATTTTGTTTCTCCGAAATACTCAATCTCTCATTTTTATTAAGAAATGTGGAACCCACCACCACGATAATCTGCTTATCATCTATTCCTTTTGCCTGAGCATTTTCCTTCTTGTTATCTTCTCATCTCTTTCTCTGTCTACCTTCTTCCACAGTTCCGTGCAGATCTGTATTTGCTAGACTAGAGGATCGAGACACGTACCCAAACCGTTTACTTTAAATTTATTCGCTGTAGTTGTTTTCTCTATCATTAACAACTTTTTCTGCGCGTTTTGTTCAAAGTAGTGGGTTGGAAAATAAACAAACTATATTTGAAACATTTATTTTATGTACAAGAAAGTATGGGATACGTCGACGAACTGTTTTTTTTTTTTTTTGTACAAGGAAAAATGGGATATGTCGACGAACTGTAATTTTTGTACAAGAAAATATGGGATATGTCGACGGACTATTATTTTTGTACAAGAAAATATGGGATATGTCGACGAACTGTTATTTTTGTTAAAGAAAATATGGGATATGTCGACGGACTATTATTTTTGTACAAGAAAATATGGGATATGTCGACGAACTGTAATTTTTGTACAAGAAAATATGGGATATGTCGACGGACTATTATTTTTGTACAAGAAAATATGGGATATGTCGACGGACTATTATTTTTGTACAGGAAATATGGGATATGTCGACGGACTATTGTTTTTGTACAAGAAAATATGGGATATGTCGACGAACTGTTATTTTTGTACAAGAAAATATGGGATATGTCGACGAACTGTTATTTGTGTACAAGCAAATATATTTACATTCAATGCAATTATTTAAAATGTTTCATGACTGCACTTAAAACTGTTTTGAAGTTGCATGTCGTGTCCGACAGCTGAATTGGCAAATCCGGGGCAGCATTCAATTTAGTTCCCAATTTGGAGAGCCGAGTGTAATGTTTCCAATTTTACTGGACACAACCTTTGAGGAATCGTAATCCAGTGCGCTCTCCGGCGTTTTATAAGCTTTCCTTCTCTGGTCGAAAAGTAAGGTACCTATTTCTTCAACATAATTGACTTATGGTAAAAGCAAAGTACGAGACTTTAAAGCAGAGTCTTAGCACGCGAGTTTTCACACATTTGTGCTCGACCGCCTATCTAGAAGTGTTCGAAAACTTCTAGATAGTGTCGCTTCAAGCATCGAAACTCACAATGCGAGGCGGTATTCCTCACCTTCCCAGAGTAATACCTGGTACCCACTTCTGCTATAGGCTGGGTAGACCGTGGGGGTATTTTATTTTTTCCAACTGCGAGTACAACTCCCACTGCTTCCAGCGGAATGCGACCACGGGTTGTCCGCACATAATTGACTTGAAGACGTGTATCGAAACATGTTGTTTCGGCTGGAAAGTGAGCCTTTAAAATATGTTTCTATACCTTAATTACGTCCTTAATTAAAAATATATAACTTACAATAAAGACAGACGTCACAACTGTCCTGGTCACCTTATAAAAAACCTTCTAACTGGTCAAGTCACCTTATAAAAAAACGTTCTAACTGGTCAAGTCACATTATAAAAAGTCGTGTTTAAATGGATGGATTGAATAAATGTTTGAACAGACTGGATGATCTGGCTCAGCTAGAGTGTACAAGAATTTGTTTAAGTCAAGAGTAAAAGCACAGCCTGTTTGACCTCAATAGAAGGTTTTATGCTCAAGTTTTACTTGTCAAAACTTTCTGCACTATACAGTTCTGATACTTTGTGTACATAGGAGACGCAAAGAGAGAGAGAGAGAGAGAGAGAGAGAGAGAGAGAGAGAGAGTGAGAGAGAGAGAGCAAGCGAGATATGAAGGAGAGAGGAAAAAATAAAATAAACAGGCAAAGATGAATATGTATTCCACATGTCTTTCCACAAAGTAGATGAATATTTTCTTAGCTCGGTGTCAACTCAGAGCACATCTCCCCTACGGGATGGGATAGAACATCACGATCTTCAGTAGAAGCTGTCCCTCGTGTTGTTCTAGGATTTCAGTTTTTGACGTGTAGTTGTTCAAGCCATGATGCTGAATTGTCATTTATTCTTTCTTCACTTCGCTTCCTGTCTGTATTTCCAGGGATGTTACCTCGGTGGTTGTGCTACCGTCTAGTAGTGTATGCTAAGCTTTATCGATTTATCTTGTAGGGACATCCTGGAAGATGTGATCACTGGTGTAACAATTAGTGGTAGCCATCTAACACCATGTGCCATAATTAGTGGTAAACATTTAATGTTAGGTCTTTCAGTTAGCGGTAAACATGTTAGGTCTTCCATTTGGCGGCAAACATATAAATGTTAGGTCTTCCAGTTAGCGGTAAACATCTAATGTTAGCCCTTCCAGTTAACGGTAAACATCTAACTTCTAGGTCTTTCAATTAGTGTTAAAAATAAAATGCCAGGTCTTCCAAATAGCGGTAAATGTATAACTGTTAGGTCTTCTAAATAGTTGTTAACATCTAATTGTCATGTCTTGGTAAACTTCTGCCAGGTTCTCCAATTAATATGGTGTAGACATTACATCCATGGTTAGACATGTGAAAGAGAAATACACATTTACTGAAAGCGTATGCTCTGAGCTTCGCGCCAAACAGATAGTGCAACGCATTCTCACCATAATGGCATTTTTTCTTCAATTGCAGTGGTCTTAACAACAAAGAAGGATAACTACAGAAAATCATAGCAAAGCGCGCGAAGCGGGGCACTTACATTTTCATTTTGAGAAAATAATAATTATATTTGAATTCAATAGAACAGCACTTCTTCTTTTTTTCTTCTTCTTTTCTCTTTTCACTGATACCTAAAAGGTGTCGTGGTTTATATCATTTGTCGTTTTAGAGCTGCTCGAATTGTCTGAAGTAGTGATTTTCATTTGTCGTTACATGCCACTGTCACTGCATCTATCCATTTTCTTCTGGGTCTTCCTCACGGTCTTTTTCCATGCATTCTCGAGAGAGAACGCCCTTGATGGTGATTGGTGAGGATTCATTCTGACCAGGTGGCCAAACCATTTAAGTTGTTGTTGTTCTATATATTCTTGGCAAGGTTTTGTTCCTACCATTTTTCTTATGGTTTCATTTGGTATTCTATCTCTTCTTGTGTTGTTTGTTACTTTTCTCAAGCATAGCATCTCACATGTATTGATCTTTCTTAATTGTGATTTAGAAAGGGTCCATGTTTGACTTTCATAGCACAAAGTTGGTATGAAAATGCTATTTATCATTTGTTGTTTAGCTGGCATAGAAATGTTTGGATGTCTTAGCAATGGTGAAATCTGGTATGTGACAGCATTTGCTTTTTGTATTCTCATGTCAATTTCTCTGTCTAGTTTTCCATCTTCTGTGAACATTGTGCCCAAATACTTGAATTCTTCTACTTGTTTTATTTCTTTATCTTTGATCTTAATGTTTAATTGGTGTCTTAATTTACTTATTCTCATAGCCTCTTTTTTTGCAGTGTTAATTTTCATACTGTAATTTGTGCAACTTTTATCTAGAGATATTATATGTTGTTGTAGCAGGTTTTCGTCCTCATATTTTAGGCATTGGTCATCTGCGAAGAGTAGCTCATTGATGTTGGAACTTTCTACCTCTATATTATTGTTTGATTTTTCCTTATTGTTGGTTGTTTCCTGATTTATTTTGTCCATATATATGATGAAGAGGAGTGGTGAGAGGACACATTCTTGTCTTATACCTATTATAACCAGAAACCATTCTGACAGATCTTCCGATGTTCTAACGGCACTTTGACTGTTTTTATATAATGCCATTATATTATCTAGTAGTTGTCCTGCTACCCCGTAGGTATCTAAAGTTTGCCAAAGTTTGTCCCTGTCCACATGATCAAACGCTTTTTCCTGATCTATAAACACTATAAAAACTATAGAACAGCACAACAGTGAATATTTTAGCAGGTGAATCAGTTGTCTCTCAAAACTAAAAAATAAATTAGAAAATGAAAAGAGACAAATTTTATGTGAACTAATATTCTGCACACAAAAAAAAAAAAAATAATTTGAAACACTCTAGACAGGAAACATAAATGATAGAAAATGTCAAGCAAGTTACCATTGGCCAAAATGTTAAAAACCCACAACACGCGCACCTACACGTGATGTCAGATTTCCAGGGGCAGATCGATTCGTCTTAAAACCGGTATAGAGTTACCTTCGATTAAAGTAGCTTTCATCGTTTCAGATTTCCGAGTTGTTTACTCCTAAAGCTGGTTTGATAGGGATCTAAAACCCATTAATGTTTGTACACAGTGCAGCTGTTTGTTTCAGCTTCATCTTTGTGTTCTAGAATAACACTATAAGGTTTACATCATTAGAGAAGATGACACTAATGAAGTGCCTTCCAAGTTTTGTCAAGTGCTCTTTATAGACCAAGTTCCAGCTTGTGACGTCACACACAAATATGAATTATCTGCTTCATTCATGTTTCCGTTTTTATTTTCAAATTCTAATGTTTATGAGTAGAACCATTTCAGTTGACCAATCTGACATTGTATGTGTATATGTTATTACAAAATTCTTCCACATTTTCCTAATGAAAAACTTGGGCAAAATAATAACATCAGATGGAAGATGCAGCACAGAAATAAGAAGCAGAATAGCTCAGGTCAAAATAGCATTTCAGGAAATTAAAAACGTCATTTGCACCAAATCTATGTGACTAGAAGTGAGAAAGCGAGTTCATCGGTGCTATATAGAGCCAATTCTGATCTTCAGAGAATCATGGACAGTAAACAAACAATTGAAAAAACGATTAGAAACCACAGAGATTCTCAGAAGAATGTTGAGAGTTCCCAGGACAGTTAAAAGTACCAGCGAGGACATTCTCAGATGCCAACACAAAAATGGAGCTCCTAAAATAAAAACATCAGAAAGAAACAATCGGAATTTTTCGGACACATCATGAGAAGAGTAAATTTAGAATACTTGGATATGATGCACTGTGGATAAAAAAAATATTGTGGAAGGACATAATCGTCTATGCCAACTTTTATGGTATATGATGATGATTCCTAATAAGATCTGAGCTGTAACATCTTCTAAACACCATAAAGATGGTCTGTCTTCTTTCTTTATTCACAAACCGAAGACGGTTAACTTTCAGGCTGATGTTAGATCAGCGAATCATAGGAGGAAGAGGTAATTTTTATAACACTCAGAAAAATTGACAAATAAACAGCAGAAAAACAAAGAGCAATATATAGTCCGAAGCAGGATCGAACTTGTTTCCTTGCACTGCGCTTTGCCACGAGAAGCCGAACGCTAGGGAACACTGCCACTCAGCTAACTAAAAAAATTAGCTATCTTAGACGATGTCTTTCACGCTGGTTTTCTCATGACTATAGCATAGGGTTACGATCACAGATCGGGAATAAATTGTATTTCTGTACTTTTCTATTAAGACAAGTATCTCTCGGTATGGCTGAATACTTGTGTTGCAGATAAAACATCTATAGGACGAAACTGCACGAATAGTAGTTTCCAGTGGTTTTATACTGGAGATAAATATTAATAAATGAATATTATTATAGATGGAAGCTTCCGAAGCGATAATTCCGCGAATCATAGGTGATGTTAAATCATCTCGTTGTTACCCATCACAAAATGGTCATGGCTACCGTATAAATGTTCCACTGCCTTGAACCAGAATGGTCCCCACTTACCTCTCCTCCAATGTCAGTCTAGTACAGAAGAGCAAAATACCGACTTTTGTTATGAAATGTGTAAGTGACCAGAACTTCTCTACTTCATGAAACCGTCTCATTGAGCAACAACAAAATCTATCTGCTTTTGAGTCCGCTTGAGGGTGCCTCACGATTACTCATTGTATATCTCTGTCTACACTGTACACAAACAGGTTATCTACCCCTATCCTAACCTGCCACTCATCCTGGACCCATTCTTCTGCATCTCCCTTATCCTACCCCGAACTCTCTCTGGACCCACCGTCCAACCTCTCCCATATCCTAACCGGAACTCTCCTGGACCCATCGTCCAACCTCTCCCATATATTAACAGGAACTCTCCCTGGACCCACCGTCCAACCTCTCCCATATCCTAACAGTCAGGAACTCTCCCTGGACCCATCGTCCAACTCTCTCATATCCTAACCGGAACTCTCCCTGGACCCACCGTCCAACCTCTCTCATATCCTAAACGGAACTCTCCCTGGACCCATCGTCCAACCTCTCTCATATCCTAACCGGAACTCTCCCTGGACCCATCGTCCAACCTCTCTCATATCCTAACCGGAACTCTCCCTGGACTCACCGTCCAACCTCTCCCATATCCTAACAGGAACTCTCCATGGACCCATCGTCCAACCTCTCTCATATCCTAACCGGAACTCTCCCTGGACCCACCGTCCAACCTCTCCCATATCCTAACCGGAACTCTCCCTGGACCCATCGCCCAACCTCTCCCATATCCTAACCGGAACTCTCCCTGGACCCATCGTCCAACCTCTCCCATATCCTAACCCGCGACTCTCACTGGACCCACCGTCCAACCTCTCCCATATCCTAACCGGAACTCTCCCTGGACCCACCGTCCAACCTCCCATATTCTAACCCACGACTCTCCCTGGACCCATCCTCCTGCATCTCCCATATTCCAACCCACGACTCTCCATTGACCAATCCTCCTGCATTTCCATATCCTAACCTACAACTCCCCTGGACCCATCCTCCTGCCTATCTCATATCCTAACCCGCGACTCTCCCTGGACCCATCGTCCAACCTCTCCCATATCATAACCCGCAACTCTCCATCGACCCATCGTCCACCCTCTCCCATATCCTAACCCGCGACTCTCCTGGGCCCATCCTCCTGCCTCTCCCATATCCTATCCCGCGACTCTCCCTGGACCCATCCTCCTGCATCTCCCATATCCTAACCTACAACTCCCCTGGACCCATCCTCCTGCCTCTCCCACATCCTAACCCACGATTCTCCCTGGGCCCATCCTCCTGCCTCTCCCATATCCTAATGACAGTGACTCTGAAGTCGTTGACATCCGCATCTTCCCTGCTTATCATAGACCGATCCACTTGGCACTTATGGCACTCATATAGGTTGGTAAACGCTGTCTTTTTTTATTTATTTTTGGGTCATCATCATATGCTATACCGGTTGGCGTAGGCGATCATGTCCCTCCACAATTTCCTATTCACAGTACATCGTGTCAATTCCGTTGTTGACTGTTTTCCATGCCATGACACCAAGCTATCTAGTATTTTCTTTCTTTGCCATGCGAGATCTCTTTCCCAGTATTTTGCCAGCTGTAACCAAATATTCCAACTTTCATATTTGGACATACTTTTTCTAGGCAATATAAGAAGGTAGTTTGCCATTCCTTTCTTCCTTGGCAATGACTGTACTAGTCGGAGATCGTAGCCATTGTCTCTATACATGAGATCCTCTGCCTGCCATCACGAGGTGGGGACCACAACCGGCACTACTTGTCGGCTGCTCCTACAACATCATCCAACACCTGCTCCAATGGTTCCACATAACCCTGATTGGGAAGGGGGGGGGGGGGGGCTAAACGGGAGCTCCACCTTGCCCAAGGGTGTCCCGAAGACTAGCGGAGGAAAGGAGACGTCTTACACCTCCTTTGGTAGGGAGGAATTCTACGCCACTAACCTAACCAATATTTTTTGGGTTTGGCTTCTACTGTAGGCTCAGAAATGAAGTTCACTAACAATAAAGATTTTTTTAAAAAATGATTGAATGTAGTAAAGAAAACCTACAGCATACTTCAGTTTACAAATGACATTTCTATAATTCTTCACAAACACACAATTAACCGTTTCATTTACTCACAAAACACATAACATCTGCTATAAAAATGTACTTGTTACTTCTTGCACGTTGTGATGAAGTCAAGAACGTTAATTTGGTGCGCAGATTGTAACAAACAGGAAGCACTACGTCGAGTGTGTGAAAGTTAGCACGCGTACTTAAGTTGTTTTCATTTATATTAATTTGCTAGTCTCCTTGATCATCATCATCATGTGCCTTGCCGGTTGGCGTAGGTGATCATGTCCCTCCACAATCTTCTATCCACAGTGCATCGTATCAGTTCTGTTGTTGACTGTTTTCCATGCCATGACACCAAGCTATCCAGTATTTTCTCTCTTTGTCGTCCGCGATCTCTTTTTTTCCTTTTATTTTGCCAGTTGTAACCAAGTATTCCAACTTTCCTCTTCTCATGATGTGCCCGAAAAATGTTGATTGCTTCTTTCTGATGTTTTTTAACAGCTCCCTTTTTGTGTTGGCTTCCTTGAGAACTTCCTCATTGGTCTTTCTATCTGTCCAGGGAACTTTCAACATTCTTCTGAGAAATCCCATCTCTGTGGCCTCCAATCGTCTTTTCTTTTGTTTGTCTACTGTCCATGATTCGCTTCCATAGGTGAGAATTGGTTCTATATAGCACCGATGAACTCTCTTCTCATTTTTATTGACATAGATTTGTTGCATAAGATTTTTTTTCATTTTCTGAAATGCTATTTTGGCCTGAGCTATTCTGCTTTTTATTTCTGTGGTGCGTCTCCTTGATAGGATATAGAAAATGAGAAATGACGACAGAATTAACACTAATCAACAGAAAACTCGTTTATGTACTGAAAGATAATAAGTCCATGTGGATGCTGTTATGTTATGATTTATAATCACTGAGTAAGCACACGAAGACAAGTCTTCAGCGTGGCGTCCTTTCCAAAGTTTGGCAGCGTCTCTGGGAGCAGTGACGCACACTTTGGGAACCTTTACTCACTGTGTGACAACACTTATGACACACTTCACAAGCTCACAACATCTGAAACACTTTAGCTTACAGAAATGTAAAGAAAAGATCTGCTCATTTATAGAAGTAAATATTTACAAAAATGCCTTTTTTACATATGTCCTAGAATTCTTTCCTTCTTATGTGCCTTACAGCGTCGAAAGGAGATGCAGTTTGCGGTTTTTGCTCTTCTATTAGCCTTTGCTGCTGTTATTTTTCCTACTGTTTCTAATTTCTACGAATCCATTTTTTGTGTAGACGGTTCTAAAAGAATGAAGTATTAACGATTTACAACCTAGTCCACACTATTTCGAGCTGAGGGAGCCAGTTCTCTACTTTGCTGTAATAACCTTCTCCAACACAATAACCTTCTCCAACACAATAACCTTCTCCAACCAATAACCTTCTCCAACACAATAACCTTCTCCAACACAATAACCTTCTCCAACGCAATAACATTCTCCAACACAATAACCTTCTCCAACACAATAACCTTCTCCAACACAATAACATTCTCCAACACAATAACCTTCTCCAACATAATAACCTTCTACAACACAATAACCTTCTACAACACAATAACCTTCTCCAACACAATAACCTTCTCCAACACAATAACCTTCTCCAACACAATAACCTTCTCCAACTCAATAACCTTCTACAACACAATAACCTTCTCCAACACAATAACCTTCTCCAACACAATAGCCTTCTACAACACAATAACCTTCTACAACACAATAACCTTCTCCAACACAATAACCTTCTCCAACACAATAACCTTCTACAACACAATAACCTTCTCCAACACAATAACCTTCTCCATCTCAATAACCTTCTCCAACTCAATAACCTTCTCCAACTCAATAACCTTCTCCAACTCAATAACCTTCTCCAACACAATAACCTTCTCCAACTCAATAACCTTCTCCAACTCAATAACCTTCTCCAACTCAATAACCTTGTCCAACACAATAACCTTCTCCAACTCAATAACCATCTACAGCACAATAACATTCTACAACACAATAACCTTCTCCAACTCAATAACCTTCTCCAACTCAATAACCATCTACAGCACAATAACCTTCTACAACACAATAACCTTCTTCAACTCAATAACCTTCTCCAACTCAATAACCTTCTACAACACAATAACCTTCTACAACACAATAACCTTCTACAACACAATAACCGTCTCCAACACAATAACCATCTACAACACAATAACCTTCTCCAACACAATAACCATCTACAACACAATAACCTTCTCCAACACAATAACCATCTACAACACAATAACCTTCTCCAACACAATAACCTTCTCCAACTCAATAACCATCTACAACACAATAACATTCTACAACACAATAACCTTCTACAACACAATAACCTTCTCCAACTCAATAACCTTCTCCAACTCAATAACCATCTACAACACAATAACCTTCTACAACACAATAACCTTCTCCAACACAATAACCTTCTCCAACACTATAACCTTCTACAACACAATAACCATCTACAACGCAATAACATTCTACAACACAATAACCTTCTACAACACAATAACCTTCTCCATCTCAATAACCTTCTCCAACTCAATAACCTTCTCCAACATAATAACCATCTCCAACACAATAACCTTCTCCAACACAATAACCTTCTCCAACACAATAACCTTCTCCAACACAATAACCTTCTCCAACACAATAACCTTCTACAACACAATAACCTTCCACAATTCAATAATATTCTCCAACACAATAAACTTCTCCAACACAACCTTCTACAACACAATAACCTTCTCCAACACAATAACCTTCTCCAACACAATAACATTCTCCAACACAATAACATTCTCCAACACAATAGCATTCTCCAACACAATAACCTTCTCCAACACAATAACCTTCTACAACACAATAACATTCTCCAACACAATAACCTTCTCCAACACAATAACCTTCTACAACACAATAACCTTCTCCAACACAATAACCTTCTACAACACAATAACCTTCTCCAACACAATAACCTTCTACAACACAATAACCTTCTCCAACACAATAACCTTCTACAACACAATAACCTTCTACAACACAATAACCTTCTCCAACACAATAACCTTCTACAACACAATAACCTTCTCCAACACAATAACCTTCTACAACACAATAACCTTCTCCAACACAATAACCTTCTACAACACAATAACATTCTCCAACACAATAACATTCTACAACACAATAACCTTCTCCAACACAATAACATTCTCCAACACAATAACCTTCTCCAACACAATAACCTTCTACAACACAATAACCTTCTCCAACACAATAACATTCTCCAACACAATAACCTTCTCCAACTCAATAACCTTCTACAACACAATAACCTTCTCCAACACAATAACCTTCTACAACACAATAACCTTCTCCAACTGAATAACTTTCTCCAACTCAATAACCTTCTCCAACTCAATAACCTTCTCCAACTCAATAACCTTCTCCAACTCAATAACCTTCTCCAACACAATAACCTTCTACAACACAATAACCTTCTCCAACTGAATAACTTTCTCCAACTCAATAACCTTTTCCAACTCAATAACCTTCTCCAACACAATAACCTTCTCCAACTCAATAACCTTCTACAACACAATAACCTTCACCAACTCAATAACCTTCTCCAACTCAATAACCTTCTCCAACTCAATAATCTTCTCCAACATAATAACCTTCACCAACTCAATAACCTTCTCCAACTCAATAACCTTCTCCAACATAATAACCTTCACCAACTCAATAACCTTCTCCAACTCAATAACCTTCTCCAACATAATAACCTTCTCCAACTCAATAACCTTCTACAACACAATAACCTTCTCCAACTCAATAACCTTCACCAACTCAATAACCTTCTCCAACTCAATAACCTTCTCCAACATAATAACCTTCTCCAACTCAATAACCTGCTCCAACTCAATAACATTCTACAACACAATAACCTTCTACAACACAATAACCATCTACAACACAATAACCTTCTACAACTCAATAACCTTCTGCAACACAATAACCATCTACAACACAATAACCTTCTACAACACAATAACCTTCTACAACACAATAACCTTCTCCAACACAATAACCATCTACAGCACAATAACCTTCTCCAACACAATAACCTTCTCCAACTCAATAACCATCTACAACACAATAACATTCTACAACACAATAACCTTCTACAACACAATAACCTTCTCCAACTCAATAACCTTCTCCAACTCAATAACCTTCTCCAACACAATAACCTTCTACAACACAATAACCTTCTCCAACTCAATAACCTTCTCCAACTCAATAACCTTCTCCAACACAATAACCTTCTCCAACTCAATAACATACTCCAACACAATAACCTTCTCCAACTCAATAACCTTCTACAACACACTAACCTTCTCCAACACAATAACCTTCTACAACACAATAACCTTCTCCAACTGAATAACTTCTCCAACTCAATAACCTTCTCCAACTCAATAACCTTCTCCAACTCAATAACCTTCTCCAACTCAATAACCTTCTCCAACACAATAACCTTCTACAACACAATAACCTTCTCCAACTGAATAACTTTCTCCAACTCAATAACCTTTTCCAACTCAATAACCTTCTCCAACACAATAACCTTCTCCAACTCAATAACCTTCTACAACACAATAACCTTCTCCAACTCAATAACCTTCTACAACACAATAACCTTCTCCAACTCAATAACCTTCTACAACACAATAACCTTCTCCAACTCAATAACTTTCTCCAACTCAATAACCTTTTCCAACTCAATAACCTTCTCCAACACAATAACCTTCTCCAACTCAATAACCTTCTACAACACAATAACCTTCTCCAACTCAATAACCTTCTACAACACAATAACCTTCTCCAACTCAATAACCTTCTACAACACAATAACCTTCTCCAACTCAATAACCTTCTACAACACAATAACCTTCTCCAACTCAATAACCTTCTACAACACAATAACCTTTTCCAACTCAATAACCTTCTCCAACACAATAACCTTCTCCAACTCAATAACCTTCTACAACACAATAACCTTCACCAACTCAATAACCTTCTCCAACTCAATAACCTTCTCCAACTCAATAATCTTCTCCAACATAATAACCTTCACCAACTCAATAACCTTCTCCAACTCAATAACCTTCTCCAACATAATAACCTTCACCAACTCAATAACCTTCTCCAACTCAATAACCTTCTCCAACATAATAACCTTCTCCAACTCAATAACCTTCTACAACACAATAACTTCTCCAACTCAATAACCTTCACCAACTCAATAACCTTCTCCAACTCAATAACCTTCTCCAACATAATAACCTTCTCCAACTCAATAACCTTCTCCAACTCAATAACATTCTACAACACAATAACCTTCTACAACACAATAACCTTCTCCAACTCAATAACCTTCTCCAACACAATAACCATCTACAACACAATAACCTTCTGCAACACAATAACCATCTACAACACAATAACCATCTACAACACAATAACCTTCTACAACACAATAACCTTCTACAACACAATAACCTTCTCCAACACAATAACCATCTACAACACAATAACCTTCTCCAACACAATAACCTTCTCCAACTCAATAACCATCTACAACACAATAACATTCTACAACACAATAACCTTCTACAACACAATAACCTTCTCCAACTCAATAACCTTCTCCAACTCAATAACCTTCTCCAACACAATAACCTTCTACAACACAATAACCTTCTCCAACTCAATAACCTTCTCCAACTCAATAACCTTCTACAACACAATAACCTTCTCCAACTCAATAACCTTCTCCAACTCAATAACCTTCTCCAACACAATAACCTTCTACAACACACTAACCTTCTCCAACTCAATAACCTTCTCCAACACAATAACCTTCTACAACACAATAACCTTCTCCAATACAATAACCTTCTCCAAATAAATAATCTAAGCGTCCATTCTTATTTTACCTAGTCTTGACTGAAAAAAGATTGGAATTGAATTCATCTTCTGCGTATGGCAAAATCAATGTGCTATCTTCTACAGCACCGATGCCCTGCTCCCTGAAAGCGACCACCTCAAGGTAGATCCCATGGACTGATTGTAATTTGTACTGTATTTGTAACATGGTGAGATGAAGTTAGTTTGTCTGCCTTACAGTTTTCTCATAACCTGTGGATTATAATAAGAGAATAAAAGAGCTTAGTCGCGCTACGTGTTGTATACGAAAAATGATATCAGTGCCCATATTTTTGCGGAGTAATATGGTCCGTATTACGCCTCGCCGCTTTACTTCACCGTAAACATTCCGGTATCCATTTAAGACTGGGTGAACCTAGAAGTTGTCGATCAGGATCGAACCGATTCGCTGGCCCTTAGCAGTCCAGTTCACCAACACTGAGTTTTCATGACTTCCATCTCAATAAATAAGTGCTGATTATGTGCTACATGAGATGAAGAGATTGCCAGGACATTGCTGTTTTGTGACGTTATTACCCTAGTGCAGACATCTTCTTTCTTTGAGTTTAATATAACTGACCTCCTTAAGCTCCATTCTCGTTAGCATAGATGAACATATTCCTGTCACTCTCTATCACTTCTACAGTTGATCTCTTTCTATATCAGACTGACAAGCTGTCGCTTTTTTTTTTACTTTCTTTCTTTGTTTCTCTATGTTTCTCTTTGTATCTATATAATTCCCGTTGTTACATACATTTCAAGAGTTTCTTTTGTCATGAAATGCCTGACAAAGTCATGATTCCTCTTCTAAT
The DNA here is from genome assembly GCA_032433765.1 of Megaustenia siamemsis. Taxonomy (NCBI): domain Eukaryota; kingdom Metazoa; phylum Mollusca; class Gastropoda; order Stylommatophora; family Ariophantidae; genus Megaustenia; species Megaustenia siamemsis. Next base: position 23,069,990 of record JAVIAB010000125.1, read on the forward strand.
AATAATTTTTTTAAAAGGGGTATAGGGAATATAGTGTTAAAATTAAAAAGTAAAGTACCCACGTCACGCCAAGTGGCGTATAGGGAAATATGGTGTTAGTGACCCTATATTTTACAGACCTTCAGCACATGATTTTTGGGGTTATGTGGTCGGTATTACGCCCGTGCTGCTTTACTTTCCCAGAAAAAAATCCGGTACACATTTTTAAGGCTGGGTGAACCCGAAAGCCGTCAGTTGGGATCGAACCTACCCCATGTCCTTTGTAGTCCAGTTCACTAACCACTGAGCTATCGCGGCTCCCCGAATATAGTGTTAGTGGCCATATATTTTACAGACCTTCAGCACATGATTTTTGGGGTAATGTGGTCGGTATTACGCCCGTGCTGCTTTACTTTCCCAGAAAAAAATCCGGTACACATTTTTAAGGCTGGGTGAACCCGAAAGCCGTCAGTTGGGATCGAACCTACCCCATGTCCTTTGTAGTCCAGTTCACTAACCACTGAGCTATCGCGGCTCCCCGAATATAGTGTTAGTGGCCATATATTTTACAGACCTTCAGCACATGATTTTTGTGGTAATGTGGTCGGTATTACGCCCGTGTCGCTTTACTATCCCATAAAAATTCCGGTTCCCATTTAAAGCAAGGTTAACCCGGAAGCCGTCGGTTGGGATCGAACCCTACTCTTCTAATAAGCTGACCAAAATTATTGTTAGGAACTGACTTAACTCTGAATAGTTAGTGCGCTCGCTTCCTGATCTGAAGGATCATGGTTCAATCCCCAGAAGTTGCAGATGTTTTCTTTTTTTTTTTGACCGACAAGTTCTGGTGTTCACCCAGCCTCGGAAGTTTCCTTCTGTAATTATATTCATCTATTATTATTTGTCTCTGGTGTTTACCAATCCTCGGAAGTTTCCCTCTGTAATTATATTCATCTATTATTATTTGTCTCCGGTGTTCACCCAGCCTCGGAAGTTTCCTTCTGTAATTATATTCATCTATTATTATTTGTCTCTGGTGTTTACCAATCCTCGGAAGTTTCCCTCTGTAATACTATTCATTTATTATTATTTGTCTCCTGTGTTCACCAATCCTCTAAAAATATATATCACAGATTTTTCTGGAAAGTAAATTTGCCCTGGCGTTATACAGACCACATAACCAAAATATGTGCCGTGGCCAAGTGAAAATATAATCTTCTTCTTCTTCTATCATTTTTAAATCCCAGTGGAGCATAGGTCTTCAACAAACACTTTCCAAGTCATTCTGTTTTTTTTGCCATTCTTTTAATATCATTACATGTCTTCCCCATCATCTTCATCTCTGCTTCTATCTGTCTTCTCCAAGAATTCATTGGCCTTCCTCTTTGTCTTTTCCTATGGGGATTCCAAAAACTGGCCTGTTGTGTAATACTCTCAATTGGCTTCGGTAGTGTGTGTCCTATCCAGCGCCATCGTCTTCGGTGTATCTCTTTATCCATTGGTATTTGACTGGTACATTTCCATAATTCTATGTTAGTGATTTTGTCCTGCCATTTCCATGATGAAAATATAATTTACTAACGCCATATTCCCTATAGCTAGACAAAGAGGGGATATTTACGAATTACTGACTCAATTTAAGACGTCTTCATTCCCTCAATTTGACTTCCCTTGCTATTCTCAATATTCTGTTATTACCTCAATCATCTTCTTGCATGTTCATTGTTTAACCTTAACTTACTTTTGTATGCTAAAACATGATATAAGTAACAGTTTTTAAATTCTGTTGGCGGAGATTTGTTTAAATCGTTTTCGATTTTTTTTTTTTAAGGTGCACACAGAAAAAATAAGAGAAGCCTTATAGATGTTAACACTTCATTGTAGTATAAATGTTAACACTTCATTGTAGTATACATTTTAACCATTCATTATTGTATAAATTGTAACCCTTCATTGTAGTATAAATGTTAACACTTCATTGTAGTATTAATGTTAACACTTCATTGTAGTATAAATGTTAACACTTTATTTTAGTATAAATGTTAACACTTTATTTTAGTATAAATGTTAATACTTATTGTAGTATAAATGTTAATACTTTATTGTAGTATAAATGTTGATGTATTGTAATACATCAATACATACTCGTATAAGGGCGTAGGTATAGATACAAATAATTGTTTGCTTATATGTCGACAACTGGGAAAATTGAGGCATGAAGAGATAGAGGCAAGCAAAGAGAAAAGATACCAGAAAGTTTAAGAGAATGGCTTGGCAAAGGTCAACAACAGAAATAATATATAACTGTCATGGTCGAAAGTTGTAGATAAACATCATCACCTACGTCAGCAGGCTTGTTACTTGATGATGATGATGATGATGATGATAATGATGATGATGATGATGATGATGATGATGATGAAACAAGCAAACAGTTGAGCATTGAACAGTGGCACATAATAGCAAGTCCTTGATCATTGTACTTTCCTCTAAAATGGGAAAAACAAACACACACACACACAAACTAATCATGAAAAAGGAAATATAGACCATGGCAAACGACATCTACACCAGACCTTGCTTTCCATTCACCAGACCTGGATTGGAATATCACACGTATTGTTGGGAAACAACTTGGAGGCAGCGACCACCGACCAGTCTTTTTAATGGTGCAAAATGAAGCCATCAGGGAGAGCAGCACTCTCTCTAGATGGAATTACAAAAAGGCAGGCTGGAAAATTTATCAACAATATACCAGTGTACTGACTAAAGATCTAAATAAAGACAGAGACATCAACAAAATAGTTGATGAATTCAGTAGACTAATAATACAAGCTGCCAGTGAAACAATACCTAGAGGGGCACGGAAACACTACAAACCATACTGGGGTATGTGATCTAGAGCAACTGCACAATGACATGGAAACATCTCGAAAGCAAGCAGAAAATAACCCTTGCCAGGAACACCACAACAACTACCAGCATGCTAAAGCCAAATTTCAACGGGCTAAACTACAAGCCAGACGGAGAAGCTGGAAAGAGAAAACAGAATCCTTGAATCTTGAACGAGACACAAGAAAAGTGTGGAAGCTTGTAAAACAACTGAATGATGAGGGTACAGAAAGGAACACCAAAATTACACTGAAGAAGGATGGAAACATTCTAACAGGTAAACATGCAGCAAATTACTTTGCAGACTCCTTTGCAAATGACATTAATATTGAAATTAGCCTAGAGAAACAATAAGAGACCCGTTTAAAACAACAAAATGCAAGACAAGAAGGGGCCATGCACGAAGTCATGGAAATACCCATTACACAAAGAGAGCTAGAGCTGGCAGTATCCAAATTAAAAATTAAAATGTTACCAGACAGTGATGGAGTGTCCAAAGAAATGATTAAGAACTTGGAAACTGCAGCTAAAACAAAACTAGTTATTGGTTATTGGTTATAGAAGGCCCCGGTATCACTGCAAACCAATTAAAATCCATAATTGCTCAACCGCCTGTGCCAGTGGAGTCATCTGAATTACTAACTCATCTCCCAAACAAAGAAAGGCACCTGTAACCCCCATCATAGCAGTCTCAGCACACGCCAAAAGACATAAGGCGAAACCGCACAGAAAGTTAACACAGCCAACTGTTCCCTGTCATTCGTTATCAGCATTCATCGTAAACAATTGGAATATTGGAAAATAATCAAAACGGATGAAACACACAGCTCACGGCGTGCACAGACCACCTAACTCAGTAGCTCCTGCAACAAGCCGGACTTGGAATATGAGGAAACTGCAACCAGGAACACTTTTCAGACAGACTTCAATGGTTCCTGCCGCCTATCCACCATATTGGCCGGAAGTTCACGTCCTCCTGAAAATGACGATCGTCATATTTTTAAAATGTATAGCGCTTGATGATGTTAGGGCATCGTGTTTGACTTCAATTCCGAACATATAAAACATAGTTCGTCGTCAGATTATCCCCGACGCACATCAAACAACAGACCGTATGATTAGCTTATGGCCGGTCTTGGGATATACGATGAGCCATTATGATGACGTAACACACACACAATTGCTGTGCCCATGGATTCATGATTACTCTAGTGAATGCAGTCTACAACGAACGAAACACGGTGCAAATTCCCTAAAGAGATAAAACTTCGGCTGACTTGACGGAGCCCACCACATTAATGCGTTGTAACATGTAAATAACTTGGGTCAAACAACTCCAACAACGGTCATTAAACAGCACTCAATGTGACGTAAAACGCAGAACAACTCTAGACGGTGGAAGATCGCATTCACAACACTTTATTTGTCAAAACGGAATATTGCCGTGCGTGCAACACCAATTCATCGGCGGAGATGTGTTAATTAGAACATCATTTGGACTTGAATGCAGAAAATTGCAATGGAAAGCCGAAATTATTCAGATCCCAAAGCAATTTCTGCAGCGATCGAGAGAACGTGACTTAGTTCCACCATCATGGAAACGGAAGTTCAGCAAACTAGTGCAGATCTACAATATTTGCTCGATCACAGGTAGAGTGCCACAGGCATGGAGAGAAGTAATTATGATACCATTACTAAATCCAGAAAAAGATGGTTCGACGTCATCCAGACATCTTATGTCTTTTGGCGTGTGCTGAGACTGCTATGATGGGGACTGCAGCTACCTTTCTTTGTTCGTGAGATGAGATATTAATTCGGATGATTCCACTGGCACGGGCGGTTGAGCAATTATAGATTTTAATTCGTTTGCAGTGATACCGGGGCCTTCCATAACCATAGCCATAACCATAACAAAGCAAATAAAATGATGAAAGTAACACCTCTCGTTGAAAATAAAACAAACAAAAAATACATATATTGATACAAGAATTACCAGTCCATACAATTGTTCAACTACAGGAATGTTTTATAACATGTCTGAAAGCAGCCCACAAATGGCAGTTCCCATGATTGTGTTGAAGTAGCTCATTTCCAATTCGTTGTTCGGAAAAAAAAAATTTAGGTAAGTGATTTCAGCTTTCACATGAATCACCAAATGTTACTGCCGACAAGGAAATAATACTAAAGGGGATATCTTCATATTGAGAAATTTCCCAACCAGCATTCACCCCCCCCCCCCTCTTCCCCCCCCCCCCCCCCCCCCAAAAAAAAAAAAGAGAGAGGAAAGGAAATGAAAACAGATAAAGAAGCCAAAAGTGGCGATATAACCACGAGGCAGTGAGGTGAAAATCCCGTTTGCATCAGTAAAAAGGGATTAACACGCCAGGTTCAGTTCCCAATCTCTAGGTACTTCGTCAGAGGTAAAAGCTGGCGAACGCAAGTATACATAGGGAGCCGCGATAGCTCAGTGGTTAGTGAACTGGACTTTCAAAGGAAAAGAGGTCGGGTTAGATTCTGATCGACGGCTTCCGGGTTCAGCCAGCCCGGGTACCGAATTTTTCCTGTGAAAGTAAAGCGGCACGGGCGTAATACCGACCACATGACGCCAAAAATCATGTGCCGAAGGTCTGTAAAAATTATGTTCACTAACACCATATTCCCTATACGCCACTTGGCGTGACGGGGTCTCTTTACTTGTATATATATATGATGGAAATGGGAGTTAAGATGGGCACGGCCAGAAATGAGAAACTTGGTGGCCGTGTAAGAAGACTTATCAACCAACATAGAACTGGAGTCGTCAGTCGCTGGACACTGAGGGAATTGCTGAGGAGGGGATCTGAGCACCTATGGACATGTTCGGAGTGCAATGATGATGACCCGCAAATAACTCAATAACTCAATAACTCTATATATATATATATATATATATATATATATATATATATATATATATGCACATAAAGTATGAAAGCGTGCAAACTGAGAAGAAGGAAGGGTAATAAAAGAAATAGTTGAATCATCCGATTGATGCCTAACGTACACTTGACTGACTTACACAAACTCTCATCTTCCGGATGACGATTAATTCATGATAAAGTGACTGTGTACATTACATTCATTTCCTGTCACGCACACACTCTTGTGTACATGTAGACTTTACGATCTGACCGTGTACACCAGTGCTACCCTCCAACCAAGAGAGGCTGCACCATAGATTGTGTGGAATTTGGCAGACGCTCCATTTGAATGCATACAAGAGAAAGCAGCTAAATAATTATTCTACTAGTTTATTTATGTTTTACTTCTTGGCCCTTACCTTCTCTGAATGTCTTAAGCCACATTCTTCTTCTCTCTTTCCTTTTTTCCTTCCTCATTTGTCAATCAATTGATGGAAAATATAATTTGTGGTCTTTTGCTCTTATGTTCGCTCTGCTGCTATGTTTGTTAGTACTTAAAACATTCCGTCAATTAATCTTTTTCATGCTCGGCCCTTGGATTTTGTGTTCTCGTAACGCTTATTGAAAGCTCGTTGTGTTGTGTTTTTATTTTCCTGCCTTATCACGTGGCCACACCATTTTATCTGACGTTTCTTTATTTGTTATTCCACATATATTGATGGTTCTACTTTATATTTGTGATCTCAATTTTCTTTGATTTCCTTGAACATAAAATGTTTATCCCTTATCGACCTGCTAAGTTTATCGTAACTTAAGGGCTTAACTTAAAAAAAAAACACGTTGGGTGCAGCTCGAAGATGGTTTCCTACATGCTAGATTGTTAGGTGTCACAAGTTATCTAAACCACAATGTCGGAATTATCTCTCACTATGTTAATTTACAGTTAAACTGTAGCCTTATCTGTATTCGTTTATTTACATTAAAAAAACTATTTTCATTTTTGCTCATTTTCTGCAGTTCTGGATCTGCATAATAATGTACGCAACTGTAGGAATGAATCAGTCGTGAGTAGTAGTAGACCAGGAGGGAAATGGTCTTACTTTTTTAGTTGACCAAAGAGTAGGAGGAAGGAGAAAAGATTTCCTCCTTCAAGTACAGGAGTTATATAGAGACTGCGCCAAGCTGCGCCAAGCTGCGCCAAGCTGCACCAAGCTGCCCCAAGCCAGAGTGATGTCATGATATATATATATATATATATATATATGAATAGGGGTTGTATAGTGCATGAAGGGGTGAGTCATGTATTGGACAGCAGTTTTTCCCGCCAAAGTGACTTCCAATAGGAGCTAGTGTGTGTGTGTTGTCCGGCTATAGACCACGCCCACTCCGGAAGTGAAACTACCATATTAGGGAGTAGTGATACGTTAGTTATTTCATAGTTATGGTGAGTATATATACATATAATAGTAATAAGTTAATAGTTATTATATCTACGTTGACGTAAATGGGCCCCGTATTTAAGATATGGACCATAAGTAGGTATATATACATACATATATTGGCAAATCTTGCTGGCGGTATTAACGAACAGTCATTTTCTCCTACCGTGGCAGCTCAATATCTCCCACCGTTGCCGCTCTCGCGTGAGTTTATTGATTATTGTCTCCAGCGAGCGCGAAACGCAACAAGTAGTTATGTAAAAAAAGGCGCGTACACGATTTAATATATGCATTCGACCAACGTCGGTCACTTAGTCAACCACAGTGTTAACACTGCTAGATAGGGTCCATATCTGTAAAGTATTAACAGATTCCGTGAACACTCTCAACGTTTCTATTTAGCGAGCTGAGCCTGGAGAATACTCGCCCGCATCTAGGACAATTGTATTAATTACCAGCCAGCGTTGTTCCTTTAGGCTACCTCTCCAAAAGAGAGAGGAAAAATATATATATAAACTAACTAGCTAGAATAACTCAAACCAATACGCTAATTGGGAAGAGCGCTATGGATATTAGTGAGCAGAGTATTTTACAAAAAACCGACCGCAAGGTTAGCTATCTTATTCTCTCTTCATCGCTTATTTTTTTTTTTTTTTTTTTTTAGGCTATTTTTAAGATACTCTAACTTTTTAATATTTCAAATTACTTTAGGTGACTTTTGCCGAAGAGTTGGTGACAATCCATCATTTGGATGATCTTACAGAGGATAGACGCTCAACGTGGATGCAGGTTGCCTGTGACAGGCACAGATTTGCGAGAAGAATAGCAACAACGGCATTAGTTATAGAGCCTATTCTTCAACCGCCAACGTCAAAAGCAGGATAAATAGCGTCTCTTCCAAAACTCGAGAAGGAAACAAGCGCCATAATTAGAGATGTAATAAGTAAAACGAACAAAAACCGCAACTTCTAAAACTATCAAATGTGCGATAAACCTAATACCCAACAAGCCCATGCTGCAATTGACAAACTACCAGTCATACACAACGCGTTTTTTTTAAATAATTTTTTCACCTAGCGAAAAACCTACGATCCTCCCTTTACGATTCTGACGTGAACGCTAGACTCGCGATATAACAGTTTGCAACCGATGCCTCCAACTACACATCGTAGAAAAACTACAATGTGGATATTCTCACATGGCGGAGTTCTATTAAAATATTTGCAAAACATATATATTAAAATATAAATTTAAAATGTTGGTTTTTATAAAGAAAAGAGCGTCTGTTTTTTTTTGTGTGTGTTATTCATTATTCTTATCAGGTTAATAAACTTTGTGGGAATCCATAGTGACTCACCAACGTCCAAACCATTCCTCTGTCTAAACTAGCAAATACCGTTTCGTAATCTTTGTTCAATTGTTATACGTAGAGTAGTTATGTGATCAACACATGAGCTGTTCTTCCTAAAAAATACGTGTGCGTCTCTCAAATGTTTCTCTGTGACCTTTTTTTAGTCTCTCCAAAATAAATCTACATAATTTTTTTATTCATCCTGGCACTGATAGCAGCATAATTCCCATATAATATGTACACCCCTGTAAACTTCCTTTCTAATGGTAGTTGATCATATAACCTTCTTCCGTCTCCCAAATGTTATCTAATAGAGTATGTAACATCATGGTAGAGGTGTTAATACTCCGAAGGAATTTCATCTGGCCCTATGGCTTTACCATTTTTTTAAATAACTTCTACTGGTAGTATATCTTGAGGATTATTTGAGCCGGGTCTGTTCCAAAAGTTCTTCAAAGTGCTATTTCCATCTCGCTAGGTGTTCCCTTATAGTACTAGGCAGATTTCCTGTCTTATCTCTAATAAAGGCAGCAATCTGTTTGCATTTTCCACACAATTTTCTGTGTACGGTTGTACAGTGCTTTATAATTCCTTTTATTTGCTGCTTCCTCTGCCTCTTTAGCTAGATCATCTATATATTTCCGCTGGCCACTTTTACTCTCTCCAGAACGATTCTGCGTAATATATTTCTTGACACTGATAACGGCTACCATGGAGCGTCATTCCGCTCTGTCTCTTGCTTTAATGGTGCACGTTGTCATAGGCTGACGTGTTCATCTTTTGATGTTACTCGTCCATGTTAGTCGTGGTCTGCCTCTCCCTCTTTTACTTTGTATTTTCCCCTCCAGGATTACTTTTAGTAGACTGTTGTGTCTTTTAACATGGCCCAACAATCGCATTTGTCTTGTTTGAATTGTGCTTAGTAGTTCTCTTTTCGTTGTTAGTTGTTTTAAGACTTCATCGTTGTTTTCTTTTCCATCCATCCAATTCTACCTATTCTTCTATATACCACATATCAAAGGCTTCAGTTGTCTGTTCAGTTTTCTTGTCTAACGTCCCTGTTTATGCACCATTTAGGAATGTTGAGAAGACAACATTTTGCTATTCTTAGTTTTAGCACTGATCTTATTTGCTTTGATGTTAGTATATTTTTCATGGCATTAACGTTATTTTTCACCATTCATATTCTTTTGCTTATTTCAATGTTACATTTTCCATTACTGGTTATAGTATGTCCAAGGTAGTTGTAGCTCTGAACTATCTCCAAGTCTATTCCTTCAATTTTGATATCCACTTGCTGGTTTTGAATATTTTCTTTGTTTATTGTCATAGTTTTACTTTCTTTTGATATTCATATCTAATCCATATTTATTTATTTATTTTTTGCTTGTCATGTTTAATTCATTAAGTAATGTTGTAGATCTTTATGATTTTCTGGTACTAATACAGTATCATCAGCATATTTTAGGTTAATGATCATCTCTCCATTAATGTTTAGGTATGGCATTTATGTGATGTTTTAAAGATTTTCTCGATGTATATACTGCACAAGCATGTTTTACTCCTCTTTTTATAAAATAGGTATCGAGTTCTCTTTGTTATATTTTATTATCGCTGTTTGCCCGCAGTATAAATTATTTATCTCAGTCATCCTTCAAAACTGGGAACTATTGATATGGTGATACGAGGGATCAACAACAATATATTTTTCTGACACCGTAATCTCTGATAAACTCACAGACAGCGTTACGAGTGACGTCGATAATTTTTTTTGTTTGGAAAAGTTGAGATAGTTTAACATCTGTTGAACGTGTTCTTTTCAATATTGGATATTCAGATGAGACCAAAATCAAAGCAGAATCCATAATTACCGAGCTAGGCGAAACACTGGGATGTGCTGTTGGTGACGCATGCGAAAAAGATGATGGTGTTATTGTCGAAACACCATGATGGTTGAGTGAACATGTTGTTGACATGACAGATACGGTTGTCGTTATTGTTGCTGACAACAACCATTTTTTTTTTTAATTTGGTGATGAGTATGTGAAGGATCGTGATGTCATTTGTATCCTAGATGTGTTGAAGCGAAGAGATTTCTATCTTGCAGATACACCTGCAAATGTTCGCCTTTTCCAGCAAAGATCCTACACAAGGGAGAAGGCTAATGGGTCTGTAATTCTTGGAGATCAATTTTATTTGTGACTTTTCCGAGTCAAGGAATGGTATGTTGAGATCTCCTCCCACACAGATGATGCTTGTCCTAAGTGTCAAATATTGTTAACGAGCCTGAAAAACCAGTCATCGAGGTGGTATTGTCGGCAGGTTTGAAGAAATCAATGTCGAACTCTGATATTGACAAATACATATCTCTCCCCAATTATCATTATAGATCTGTCTGACATCATATGGAAGAATATCTAAAGCGTCATCGTCAACTGTTAGTTTTCTTCTTTTCGCAGAACATCCAGTTTCCACTCGATGTGATAGCTCGTTTGTGTGACGCCGATGAAGAAGTAGAAGGAGTCTGTATGGGGAACGATGAATACTGCTGTAGTTCGTATGTAAATTGTCGCTACTATTAAACGACGAACTGTAAAGAGGCTGTATGGGTGAGTGGTAGCGATACAGGTAGTGATATTGCATTTTTGGTTTTCTAGATGTTTTTTCTTTAGATTGTTGAGGTGCATTTGCACACGAAATATCACCAATAGATTTGTTTTCACTAGCAGAAAATCACCATAGACTTTTTTCTCCCACAGATCCTCATTTCTTATCTTATATCCGAACTTATCTTGGAACTAGTTTCCTGACGTATTTGTGACACAGGTGACTTCCTACCGCTGAGAGTTATTTTCACGATGCATCGTTTAAGAGCTGTTGAACTGGGCTCTTTTCGATATTGGATATTCAGATGAGTCCAGAATCAGGAAGAATCCATAATGACTGAGCTACTCGAAACACTGAGATGTGCTGTTGGTGACACATGTGAAAAAAGATGATGGCGTTGTTGTCGAAACATCATGATGGCTGAGTGAACATGTTGTTGACATGACAGATACTGTTGTCGTTATTGATGCTGACAACACAGTTGTTTTTTTTCGGTGATGAGCATGTGAAATGTTGTATCTCCCCATCAACTGACAACATGGTAAAAACTTGTAGTCGGTGGCTCTGGTGTACGACTCGTTATGACAGAGGCTGACACACTCACAGAGTTTGTAGTGTCAACATAAGAACATACCCAGATTTGTCGACGCATCAGAGATTGTAGGATCAGCACAGTTGACATGCTCACGTGCCTCAACACACACTCGATTGTAATGTCTCTGCTCTACACGTATTATCGATGTTCTTGTAGTCGACACTGTCGCGGTGTGATCGTTCAAGATGTCATAGATGTCGACACACTAGGCTGTAATGTCGGTGATATATGTGATGGTATTGGTGTCGGGAGAATACAATTTGTAATGTCAACACCCCACATTCTCTCTTATTAACAACTAGTCGAGTCACCTTTCATGATAAGCGTGGTCGGTGACGCACACATTTCGATGTTGTTTTAATGGTATCGAGCAAAATTTAATATCAAAATATATCAAAAATGTTCAAACTTTTTTTTTGTTTTTATGTTGATGTAGTTGTAGTCTTGCGCGCATCAGAATAACGAGATCGCCATCACTGAGACCGGTGTCGACACGCTCTCTGTTTTGTGTGAGATATGTCAACTGAACGTATGTTTTGTTTCTACCCTAGCTGTGTTCGAGTAAGTTGGTTTTTGTGTACCAGATCAACCTTTTATTCATCATCTTCCACGGCAACTTTCCTACATAAGGGAGCAGGCAGATGGGTCTGTAATTCTTGGAGATAATTTGTGTGTGTGTGTGACTTTTCTGAGTCAAGGTATGGTATGTAGAGATCTCCTCCCAAGCAGACGATACGTGTCCTAAGTGTCAAATATTGTTAACGATCATGAAAAAAAACCAGTCATCGAGGTGGCATTGTCGACAGGCTTGAAGAAATCAATGTCGAAATTTGACATTGACAAATACCTGAACACTGTCCTTCACCCTCATTGTAATGTTTAAGTAAGATTTCCTGGAATGAAATTCGACATCTAGGTGAGCATCGCGTCAAACATATCCTAGGCTGTGATTGAGCTCGATGTTTTACATCCCCTTTGACTGGAGGATGATGAGCCTGTAAATCACGGAAGCCGTGTTGTCATCGAACGGTCTAGGTATGGTATGTAGAGATCTCCTTCCAGGTAGATAATACATGTCTTGAGTGTCAAATTCGGTTAACGATCCTGAAAAAAGACATGATGACGGAATCCTCGAGGTGTGAGCAATATTGTTATAAGACCATGATTACCATGTACCATACCAACGGACGTAGACAATCATCATACCCGACCATATTTGTCTGTCCACACGGCAACTTATCAGTTCAGTTGTTGAGTGTTTTCCATCTTCTCTCTTTATCGGACACGATCTTTCATTCTTTTTTTTATTTTGCCACTTGTAACCAAGTATTCGAACTTTACTTTTTTTCATGATGTGCCTGTAAAATATCATTATTTTTTGTACATTCAATGAGAAGAGAAAATCTTAAAACGAGTTAACAACAGGAAAACAATCGAGGGAAGAAGAGATAGGAGGTAACAGAGAGAAAATACCAGACAGTTTAAGAGAAAGGTTTAGTTTGAAGTAAACAACAGAAATTAAGAACAACTGTAATGATAGAAAGCTATGAAGAATCATGATCGCCTACATCAGCAAACACAGTACTTGTTGATGACGAGAGAGTCATTATTATCGGCTGCATGTCCCCTCAGAACGTTGCTCTCGTCACAGCTCGTCTTAAAGTATTTCTGACCCTAGGCATATCTCCCACTTCTACTGTTGTCATTTTCAAGATCTCTTTGATATCCTGAGACCACCTTCTTCTTGGTTTGCCCATGTTTCGTCTTCCTAGAACCACGCCGCCCATTTTTGTCCTTTCCCGCCCACTGTCTTTTAACTTGGTGGCAGTGTTTTAATACCCTCTTTAAGATAGTGTTTATAAACCTGCTCTTTTCTATGTTTAGGCCTTTTAATTTGTCTTAGAATAGATCTAAGAAAAAGATCTAACCAAGAAAAAATGTCTCATTTGATCATGTTGATGTCGCATGTAACCACCACACGACGACTGCGACATCAACATGATCAAATGAGACATTTTTTCTTGGTTGAAGGACACTTGTTGTTCGGTAATGACGCTGGCCTAGCGGTGTTGTAAATATATGTTTGCGCTTCGTCACCAGACATTCGGTTGTAACGGGAAAATGACAGATGCTAGTTTTGTTGGAATGGTTGAATTGATTGGTGGTCGTAATATGGCTCGTGTTTTTTATTTTTTCGACTCACCCGTGTTTCGCGGGTCATCGCGATAGTTTCTGAATCAACTTGTGGAAGTTTTGAAAGTGTGTTCACAATCTCTTTGATCGGAGAGACACAAATTTGAAGTCGTCTTTGTCTGGTTCACCAGTGTTCGATTCTCACTCAATTGCTCAAGTCTTTTGAACAATTGGGTAAGTTCAGTCTACTGATCGTGTACGTACATCGTGTCCACTATCTCTATCTTCGCAGCAGAATAAAAAGCGCCGGTTTTGGGTAGTATGCTATCTATACCTTAGTCGATTCACCTGTTACTTTTAAAAGTGAAGATGTTGAAAAGTAGAGGGTTCATGTCAAATCATTCGATATATGTCACCATCAGACCCCTGGCTAGATTGATTTTGCCACAGATTCTCATGTCTTGTTTGTATACGGCGTTCATACCTACTTGCTTCCCTCTTATTTTTTTCGCAAATCGCCTGTCAGAGTCAAGTATACATGAGGTGGTGGTGACATCGCTGGTCAGCAGACAACCAAATGAAAAGCCGCTTAGAGACCGCATATGTGGCCTTTCTCAGAAGAATTTGAGCGTTCCCTGAATATTTGAAAACAGTCCAACACAAAAAGAGAGCTCTTAATCAACAGTCGAAAGTAACAATCGATATTTTACAGGCACATCATGAAAAAAAGTAAAGTTCGAATACTTGGTTACAAGTGGCAAAATAAAAAAAAGAATGAAAGATCGTGTCCGATAAAGAGAGAAGATGGAAAACACTCAACAACTGAACTGATAAGTTGCCGTGTGGACAGACAAATATGGTCGGGTATGATGATTGTCTACGTCCGTTGGTATGGTACATGGTAATCATGGTCTTATAACAATATTGCTCACACCTCGAGGATTCCGTCATCATGTCTTTTTTCAGGATCGTTAACCGAATTTGACACTCAAGACATGTATTATCTACCTGGAAGGAGATCTCTACATACCATACCTAGACCGTTCGATGACAACACGGCTTCCGTGATTTACAGGCTCATCATCCTCCAGTCAAAGGGGATGTAAAACATCGAGCTCAATCACAGCCTAGGATATGTTTGACGCGATGCTCACCTAGATGTCGAATTTCATTCCAGGAAATCTTACTTAAACATTACAATGAGGGTGAAGGACAGTGTTCAGGTATTTGTCAATGTCAAATTTCGACATTGATTTCTTCAAGCCTGTCGACAATGCCACCTCGATGACTGGTTTTTTTCATGATCGTTAACAATATTTGACACTTAGGACACGTATCGTCTGCTTGGGAGGAGATCTCTACATACCATACCTTGACTCAGAAAAGTCACACACACACACAAATTATCTCCAAGAATTACAGACCCATCTGCCTGCTCCCTTATGTAGGAAAGTTGCCGTGGAAGATGATGAATAAAAGGTTGATCTGGTACACAAAAACCAACTTACTCGAACACAGCTAGGGTAGAAACAAAACATACGTTCAGTTGACATATCTCACACAAAACAGAGAGCGTGTCGACACCGGTCTCAGTGATGGCGATCTCGTTATTCTGATGCGCGCAAGACTACAACTACATCAACATAAAAACAAAAAAAAAGTTTGAACATTTTTGATATATTTTGATATTAAATTTTGCTCGATACCATTAAAACAACATCGAAATGTGTGCGTCACCGACCACGCTTATCATGAAAGGTGACTCGACTAGTTGTTAATAAGAGAGAATGTGGGGTGTTGACATTACAAATTGTATTCTCCCGACACCAATACCATCACATATATCACCGACATTACAGCCTAGTGTGTCGACATCTATGACATCTTGAACGATCACACCGCGACAGTGTCGACTACAAGAACATCGATAATACGTGTAGAGCAGAGACATTACAATCGAGTGTGTGTTGAGGCACGTGAGCATGTCAACTGTGCTGATCCTACAATCTCTGATGCGTCGACAAATCTGGGTATGTTCTTATGTTGACACTACAAACTCTGTGAGTGTGTCAGCCTCTGTCATAACGAGTCGTACACCAGAGCCACCGACTACAAGTTTTTACCATGTTGTCAGTTGATGGGGAGATACAACATTTCACATGCTCATCACCGAAAAAAAACAACTGTGTTGTCAGCATCAATAACGACAACAGTATCTGTCATGTCAACAACATGTTCACTCAGCCATCATGATGTTTCGACAACAACGCCATCATCTTTTTTCACATGTGTCACCAACAGCACATCTCAGTGTTTCGAGTAGCTCAGTCATTATGGATTCTTCCTGATTCTGGACTCATCTGAATATCCAATATCGAAAAGAGCCCAGTTCAACAGCTCTTAAACGATGCATCGTGAAAATAACTCTCAGCGGTAGGAAGTCACCTGTGTCACAAATACGTCAGGAAACTAGTTCCAAGATAAGTTCGGATATAAGATAAGAAATGAGGATCTGTGGGAGAAAAAAGTCTATGGTGATTTTCTGCTAGTGAAAACAAATCTATTGGTGATATTTCGTGTGCAAATGCACCTCAACAATCTAAAGAAAAAACATCTAGAAAACCAAAAATGCAATATCACTACCTGTATCGCTACCACTCACCCATACAGCCTCTTTACAGTTCGTCGTTTAATAGTAGCGACAATTTACATACGAACTACAGCAGTATTCATCGTTCCCCATACAGACTCCTTCTACTTCTTCATCGGCGTCACACAAACGAGCTATCACATCGAGTGGAAACTGGATGTTCTGCGAAAAGAAGAAAACTAACAGTTGACGATGACGCTTTAGATATTCTTCCATATGATGTCAGACAGATCTATAATGATAATTGGGGAGAGATATGTATTTGTCAATATCAGAGTTCGACATTGATTTCTTCAAACCTGCCGACAATACCACCTCGATGACTGGTTTTTCAGGCTCGTTAACAATATTTGACACTTAGGACAAGCATCATCTGTGTGGGAGGAGATCTCAACATACCATTCCTTGACTCGGAAAAGTCACAAATAAAATTGATCTCCAAGAATTACAGACCCATTAGCCTTCTCCCTTGTGTAGGATCTTTGCTGGAAAAGGCGAACATTTGCAGGTGTATCTGCAAGATAGAAATCTCTTCGCTTCAACACATCTAGGATACAAATGACATCACGATCCTTCACATACTCATCACCAAATTAAAAAAAAAAAATGGTTGTTGTCAGCAACAATAACGACAACCGTATCTGTCATGTCAACAACATGTTCACTCAACCATCATGGTGTTTCGACAATAACACCATCATCTTTTTCGCATGCGTCACCAACAGCACATCCCAGTGTTTCGCCTAGCTCGGTAATTATGGATTCTGCTTTGATTTTGGTCTCATCTGAATATCCAATATTGAAAAGAACACGTTCAACAGATGTTAAACTATCTCAACTTTTCCAAACAAAAAAAATTATCGACGTCACTCGTAACGCTGTCTGTGAGTTTATCAGAGATTACGGTGTCAGAAAAATATATTGTTGTTGATCCCTCGTATCACCATATCAATAGTTCCCAGTTTTGAAGGATGACTGAGATAAGTAATTTATACTGCGGGCAAACAGCGATAATAAAATATAACAAAGAGAACTCGATACCTATTTTATAAAAAGAGGAGTAAAACATGCTTGTGCAGTATATACATCGAGAAAATCTTTAAAACATCACATAAATGCCATACCTAAACATTAATGGAGAGATGATCATTAACCTAAAATATGCTGATGATACTGTATTAGTACCAGAAAATCATAAAGATCTACAACATTACTTAATGAATTAAACATGACAAGCAAAAAATAAATAAATAAATATGGATTAGATATGAATATCAAAAGAAAGTAAAACTATGACAATAAACAAAGAAAATATTCAAAACCAGCAAGTGGATATCAAAATTGAAGGAATAGACTTGGAGATAGTTCAGAGCTACAACTACCTTGGACATACTATAACCAGTAATGGAAAATGTAACATTGAAATAAGCAAAAGAATATGAATGGTGAAAAATAACGTTAATGCCATGAAAAATATACTAACATCAAAGCAAATAAGATCAGTGCTAAAACTAAGAATAGCAAAATGTTGTCTTCTCAACATTCCTAAATGGTGCATAAACAGGGACGTTAGACAAGAAAACTGAACAGACAACTGAAGCCTTTGATATGTGGTATATAGAAGAATAGGTAGAATTGGATGGATGGAAAAGAAAACAACGATGAAGTCTTAAAACAACTAACAACGAAAAGAGAACTACTAAGCACAATTCAAACAAGACAAATGCGATTGTTGGGCCATGTTAAAAGACACAACAGTCTACTAAAAGTAATCCTGGAGGGGAAAATACAAAGTAAAAGAGGGAGAGGCAGACCACGACTAACATGGACGAGTAACATCAAAAGATGAACACGTCAGCCTATGACAACGTGCACCATTAAAGCAAGAGACAGAGCGGAATGACGCTCCATGGTAGCCGTTATCAGTGTCAAGAAATATATTACGCAGAATCGTTCTGGAGAGAGTAAAAGTGGCCAGCGGAAATATATAGATGATCTAGCTAAAGAGGCAGAGGAAGCAGCAAATAAAAGGAATTATAAAGCACTGTACAACCGTACACAGAAAATTGTGTGGAAAATGCAAACAGATTGCTGCCTTTATTAGAGATAAGACAGGAAATCTGCCTAGTACTATAAGGGAACACCTAGCGAGATGGAAATAGCACTTTGAAGAACTTTTGGAACAGACCCGGCTCAAATAATCCTCAAGATATACTACCAGTAGAAGTTATTAAAAAAAATGGTAAAGCCATAGGGCCAGATGAAATTCCTTCGGAGTATTAACACCTCTACCATGATGTTACATACTCTATTAGATAACATTTGGGAGACGGAAGAAGGTTATATGATCAACTACCATTAGAAAGGAAGTTTACAGGGGTGTACATATTATATGGGAATTATGCTGCTATCAGTGCCAGGATGAATAAAAAAATTATGTAGATTTATTTTGGAGAGACTAAAAAAAAGGTCACAGAGAAACATTTGAGAGACGCACACGTATTTTTTAGGAAGAACAGCTCATGTGTTGATCACATAACTACTCTACGTATAACAATTGAACAAAGATTACGAAACGGTATTTGCTAGTTTAGACAGAGGAATGGTTTGGACGTTGGTGAGTCACTATGGATTCCCACAAAGTTTATTAACCTGATAAGAATAATGAATAACACACACAAAAAAAAACAGACGCTCTTTTCTTTATAAAAACCAACATTTTAAATTTATATTTTAATATATATGTTTTGCAAATATTTTAATAGAACTCCGCCATGTGAGAATATCCACATTGTAGTTTTTCTACGATGTGTAGTTGGAGGCATCGGTTGCAAACTGTTATATCGCGAGTCTAGCGTTCACGTCAGAATCGTAAAGGGAGGATCGTAGGTTTTTCGCTAGGTGAAAAAATTATTTAAAAAAAACGCGTTGTGTATGACTGGTAGTTTGTCAATTGCAGCATGGGCTTGTTGGGTATTAGGTTTATCGCACATTTGATAGTTTTAGAAGTTGCGGTTTTTGTTTGTTTTACTTATTACATCTCTAATTATGGCGCTTGTTTCCTTCTCGAGTTTTGGAAGAGACGCTATTTATCCTGCTTTTGACGTTGGCGGTTGAAGAATAGGCTCTATAACTAATGCCGTTGTTGCTATTCTTCTCGCAAATCTGTGCCTGTCACAGGCAACCTGCATCCACGTTGAGCGTCTATCCTCTGTAAGATCATCCAAATGATGGATTGTCACCAACTCTTCGGCAAAAGTCACCTAAAGTAATTTGAAATATTAAAAAGTTAGAGTATCTTAAAAATAGCCTAAAAAAAAAAAAAAAAATAAGCGATGAAGAGAGAATAAGATAAGACATGCTAACCTTGCGGTCGGTTTTTTGTAAAATACTCTGCTCACTAATATCCATAGCGCTCTTCCCAATTAGCGTATTGGTTTGAGTTATTCTAGCTAGTTAGTTTATATATATATTTTTCCTCTCTCTTTTGGAGAGGTAGCCTAAAGGAACAACGCTGGCTGGTAATTAATACAATTGTCCTAGATGCGGGCGAGTATTCTCCAGGCTCAGCTCGCTAAATAGAAACGTTGAGAGTGTTCACGGAATCTGTTAATACTTTACAGATATGGACCCTATCTAGCAGTGTTAACACTGTGGTTGACTAAGTGACCGACGTTGGTCGAATGCATATATTAAATCGTGTACGCGCCTTTTTTTACATAACTACTTGTTGCGTTTCGCGCTCGCTGGAGACAATAATCAATAAACTCACGCGAGAGCGGCAACGGTGGGAGATATTGAGCTGCCACGGTAGGAGAAAATGACTGTTCGTTAATACCGCCAGCAAGATTTGCCAATATATGTATGTATATATACCTACTTATGGTCCATATCTTAAATACGGGGCCCATTTACGTCAACGTAGATATAATAACTATTAACTTATTACTATTATATGTATATATACTCACCATAACTATGAAATAACTAACGTATCACTACTCCCTAATATGGTAGTTTCACTTCCGGAGTGGGCGTGGTCTATAGCCGGACAACACACACACACTAGCTCCTATTGGAAGTCACTTTGGCGGGAAAAACTGCTGTCCAATACATGACTCACCCCTTCATGCACTATACAACCCCTATTCATATATATATATATATATACATATATATCATGACATCACTCTGGCTTGGGGCAGCTTGGTGCAGCTTGGCGCAGCTTGGCGCAGCTTGGCGCAGTCTCTATATAACTCCTGTACTTGAAGGAGGAAATCTTTTCTCCTTCCTCCTACTCTTTGGTCAACTAAAAAAGTAAGACCATTTCCCTCCTGGTCTACTACTGTCGTGTAGTAAGATACAGGAAATCACAGATCAGATTTAATTAAAGTGAAAATCACTTGATAAAAACCGAAAACTATAGAAGACTACGATGTTTTAGACAATTGAACAAGAAGAAATAATAGGTGATGCTTTATGAGCAAAGTAATTTTTCTCGAAGGAAGAAAGGAGATATATGAGATGCATTTATATAAATGGAGAAAGTAAAGTTTTTTTTTTTTTAGTATTAAATATGTGGGGCCTACAATTTTGATCCGTTTCGAAGAAAAAGAAGAAATAGTGAAAGAAAATGATAAGCCAATTAGTAAACCATTAATATATATGAAACATAGAAAACAGAAATGCTATTTAACAAAATACATAGTTTCGTATAAGGAAACTTGTTACTAACTGATAGAGTGGGTTGATATGAAGGTATTAATGAATAGTCTAATATTCGAATATATCTGTCGAATATATTATGAACACAACCAAAACTTATACAAAGCCTTCATTGACCAGGAAAAAGCATTCGACAGAGTACACAGAGAACAACTGTGGGAGATACTAACAACATACGGAGTAAGCCAACATCTAACCAACCTAATTAAAAGTCTCTACATCAACAGAAGCTGCAGGGTCAGAACAGCAGCAGGCTACACAGACCACTTCGAAGTTAGATCAGGTGTAAGACAGGGGTAGGTACTATCCCCTCTACTGTTTATTACATACATGGACCATATATGC
Organism: Megaustenia siamemsis; assembly: GCA_032433765.1. Lineage (NCBI taxonomy): Eukaryota > Metazoa > Mollusca > Gastropoda > Stylommatophora > Ariophantidae > Megaustenia > Megaustenia siamemsis. The sequence continues at coordinate 23,091,606 of JAVIAB010000125.1, forward strand.
AAGCTAGCGAACCCATCAGAGACAGATGAGATCAACGAGCTTTTATTTGCAGACGATCAGGCACTAATACATGAAACAATTGAAGACCTACAAGAACACTTAAACAAACTCAACAGCTCAGGCACAAAATACAACATGAAAATCAACATCAACAAAACAGAAGTCATGAAATTCGCCAAAAACAAACAGAACATCAACATAACTATAGAAGGAAGGCAACTAAAACAAGTAGAGGAATCCAAATATCTAGGAAGTCTAATGACAAACGATAATTCTCAAACAGCAGAGATAGAATCAAGATCCAGCATAGCTTGTCAAATCATTGGGCAGTTATCACTACTATTGTCCAACAAGGAAATAACTCTGGAGGCAAAACGAGCACTATACAATACAATCTTCATCCCAACGTTGTGCTACCAATGCCAGACCTGGACCCTAGATGCAAGAACAATAAGAAAAATAACCTCTACAGAGATGAAATGTGGTGAAATGGTTAGCCCAAGAAGTGGAGATTTGTGTTCATTTGAAATGGTTAGCCCAAGAGGTGGATATATTTGCTCATTTGAGATGGGTAGCGCTATAAGTGGAGATTGTTGTACATTTGAAATGGGTAGTCCAACAGGTGGAGATTGTTGTTCAATTGAAATGGTTAGCCCAAGAAGTGGAGATTTTTGTTCATTTGAGATGGGTAGCACAATAAGTGGAGATTGTTGTACATTTGAAATGACTAGCCCAACAAGTGGAGATTGTTGTTCAATTGAGATGACTAGCCCAACAAGTGGAGATTGTTGTTCAATTGAGATGACTAGCCCAACAGGTGGAGATTGTTGTTCAGTTGAGATGACTAGCCCAACAAGTGGAGATTGTTGTTCAGTTGAGATGACTAGCCCAACAAGTGGAGATTGTTGTTCAATTGAGATGACTAGCCCAACAGGTGGAGATTGTTGTTCAGTTGAGATGACTAGCCCAACAAGTGGAGATTGTTGTTCAGTTGAGATGACTAGCCCAACAGGTGGAGATTGTTGTTCAATTGAGATGACTAGCCCAACAAGTGGAGATTGTTGTTCAGTTGAGATGACTAGCCCAACAGGTGGAGATTGTTGTTCAATTGAGATGACTAGCCCAACAAGTGGAGATTGTTGTTCAGTTGAGATGACTAGCCCAACAAGTGGAGATTGTTGTTCAATTGAGATGACTAGCCCAACAAGTGGAGATTGTTGTTCAGTTGAAATGGTTAGCCCAACAAGTGGAGATTGTTGTTCAGTTGAAATGGTTAGCCCAAGAAATGGAGATTTTTGTTTATTTGAAATGGGTAGTACAATAAGTGGAGATTGTTGTACAACTGAAACGGTTAGCCCAATAAGTGGAGATCGTTATTCAATTGAAATGGGTAGCCCAAGACATACCGACGTTTAAAACAAAAAAAGACAGAGATCCCGAATGCCTATACAGTCCTACAGTTAAGATGATAATATTCAAATTCAGCATATTTTCATGCAGTAGAATAACGCGACATAATAAAAACATGAATTAATTTCATGGTCGATAAAATTATATTCAGAGGAAAGCCTGACATGTAAAAAAACATTATCTCGCAACACATATTGTGGCAGATGAGTGACGTATTAAACTTTACCCTGTTGGGTCATTGCATTTGAGGGTATGAATACTGGAGCCATTCCACTGTGCTATTTATAACTTTGGCAAACTCAGTCAGCCGGGTAACCTGTTGAACCAACTTAAGAGTCACTGGGTGGGACTTAACCAAAGTATCTTCTACTTTCTCTTTTTATCTGGTGTTCCCTTGAAGCCTTGCAGGAGAAAGGAGGAATGGATAATATAATCTGATATCAGTCAATGCTCTCTCTTCTTTTTACTTTACCCCGTCACGCCAAGTGACGTATAGGGAAATATGGTGCTAGTGACCCAATATTTTACAGACCTTCAGCACATGATTTTTGGGGTAATGTGGTCGGTATTACGCCCGTGGTGCTTTACTTTCCCAGAAAAAAAATCCCGTACCCATTTAAGGCTGGGTGAACCCGGAAGCCGTCGGTTGGGATCGAACCCTACCCCTTGTCCTTTGTAGTCCAGTTCACTAACCACTGAGCTATCGCGGCTCCCAGTCAATGCTCTACAGCTTGGTTTTGCTGTCGATCACGTGTCTGTTATATCCAATGTCGTTCTTGGACGTATCTGCACCTTGTTAGGATAGACATGTTTGGTTTCTGCATATGTCTTTTATTCCTCCTATCTTTGGTCTTCCTTGGTCTCCCTCTTGCGCTTTGCCCTGAAATTTTGAGGCGGAAAACTTTTGATGTTAGTTGGTCCAGGTTCATTTTTACCAAGTGTCAGAAACATTTCATTTGTCGTTTGTATATATATTCAAAGGGAGCCGCGATAGCTCAGTGGTTAGTGAACTGGACTACAAAGGACAAGAGGTAGGATTCAATCGCAACCGACGACTTCCGGGTTCACACAGCCTTTAATGGATATCGGATTTTTTTCAGGGAAAGTGAAGCGGCACGGGCGTAATACCGACTACATTACCCCAAAAATTATGTGCCTAAGGTATGTAAAATGTATTGTCATTAACACTATATTCCTTATACGCCACTTGGCGTGACGGGGGCTCTTTACTTTACATATATATATATATATATATATATATATATATATATATATATATATATAAGACTAAAATGGACGAGTAACATCAAAAGATGAACAAATCAGCCTATGACAATCTGCGCCATCAAAGCAAGAGACAGCGCGGGATGGCGCTCCATGGTAGCCAATCTTCGATGCGGATACGGCACTCAATGATGATGAGTAGTAGTTGTATTATGAGTAGTTTTTGTCGTAGTAGCAGTAATATTAGTAGTAGTAGTAGTAGTAGTAGTAGTAGTAGTAGTAGTAGTATTAGTAGCAACAGCAGCAGCAAAAGTGATAATAACAGTAGCAGAAGACGAGGAACCATAAGTGACAAAGAGAAGCAGAAGAAAACAAGAAGACGATTACAAACAAACCTAAAGAAGTATTGCTTAAAAACAGCGAAGATAGCAGGTAAAAAGAAAATGCACCATGTGAAGATTAAAAGTATTTGTTGAACCCAAACACTGGATTGTCTGATAAGGGAACTTCGAAATAGCTAATGGGAACGTTTGTTTCGAGATAAAGGGAAATACAAAATTGTTGTGACTTAACAATAATCATCATCATCATCGGACTGCATGTGCACAACCAGCGAGCTACTGAACACATGGACCTCACATATGGTCTACATGGACCGACAACTGCAGCGAGTGACTTAAAAAGTGGATTTCTTTGGAGTTCTGAATGCCACCTTTAAGTGTCAAATGAATACAGAAAATATTGCCGTTCTCCGAATCATGTAGACACAGTTATGAATGAAGGTAGAGGTTTTCCTTAAGTTAAAACTCCGACTCTAACACTTCGTAGCGACTGCACTTGGCATGTGACCTTCATTCTTCACACATATAATGGCCCCGGCAGACAACTCTTCACAACAAATTTAAATGATTTTTTTCCACGTGACCTTGGCTCAATTAAGATATCAACAACGACGCGATCATTTGTAATCACGGGATCTGTGATTGCTTTCTATTTGTCGAGAGTTGTTGCTTTCATTTGGAGAGGCACACACCACTCAACTACACACTATGTCTTATATGTTATATTAGACCGCAATTGACATACAATTTAAGGAAAACTAGGATGTAGAGCCACTTCTGTGAAAACAGCCTAGCCATATTTTATAGCGTTAAGGATGTGGGCAATAATGTACCAAAAGTATTGTCAGAAATAAGAGGATTCTGTTTCCATTTATCTATTAGAGTCGGATACTAAGGTGACTGGGTATTGTAAAAAGAGTAGGGAACAATCGTATTCCCAAACAAATATTGTATGGTGACCGTAGGGACGGTAAGAGACCGACGGGCACACCAAGGCTGAAATTGAAGGATGTTTGCAGGGCTTCCTTAAGTGACTTCTCTATCAGTGAAAGAAACTTCGAAGATTTGGCTGCAGATCAAAGCACACGGAAAAAAAATGAAAAAAAAAACCGGCACGGCAATATTCAAGGGAGTGTTGATTTCAATCCAGAAGACAAAATGCACAGGAGAAAGGAGACGAGGACTGACACTATGAATACATCTTGTTCATTCTGCGGTCAGATCTGTACATGTAAAATTGACAGATTCAGCCACAAGAGAAGCTCTTCTGCAAAAACAGTACCCAGAATATTACACTAATATTATACCAAATTGGAGCCGCGATAGCTCAGTGGTTAGTGAACTGGACTACAAAGAACAAGAGGTAGAGTTCGATCCCAACCGACGACTTCCGGGTTCATCCAGCCTTTAATGGGTATAGGATTTTTTTCTGGGAAAGTAAAGCGACACGGGCGTAATACCGACCACATTACCCCAAAATTATGTGTCTGTAAAATTTATGGTCATTAACACTATATTCCCTATACGCCACTTGGCGTGAGGTACTTTACTTTTTTTTATTATACCAAACTGCTGACTTATCATGATTGCTTGTTACCAACCGACTGTCATGACGTCAAAAGCCATATATACATATTGCCTGTTTACATATATACATATTGCCTGTTTACATATATATATATTGCCTGTTTACATATATACATATGGCCTGTTTACATATATACATATTGCCTGTTTACATATATACATATTGCCTGTTTACATATATACATATTGCCTGTTTACATATATACATATTGCCTGTTTACATATATACATATTGCCTGTTTACATATATACATATTTCATATTTGAGCGCTTTTATCGTCTTAGTAAGCTCACTGCTTCCCTCAGCTTGGCTTACTGTCCCGGATGTCGTACGGCATAAGTTGGGAACTGTTGATCCTGGCCTGCATATTTCCGGACCGTGGAGCGAAAGATAAATTGTTTAAAATGGCGTCTGGTTTAAAACTGGAGCAAATAAAGGAGAAGGTGTGAACGTGCAGATAATGCGGTAATGTATAAAACAATCTATACACAGAGCCAGGCTTGTACAGTGAGAACTAATGTTTGGTACAAGCGAGACATGGAGTTCCGGAGAATCAAGTGTAAAAATGATGGTATCAAGGCAGCTTTAAGCGAGAAGTGTTGAGTTTCAGGTTATGACGTTTTGAGAAAGAAGAAACTGCTTCAATGTTGACCCAACTTCTCAAAAACAGTGAGAAATTTAACGGGGAAATGAGGCGGTCTGGCGTGGTTCTGACTGCACGATCCATCAATTAACTGAACCTAAAGAAAAAAAAATAATCGCACAAACAAACCGATCTTAACGAGGAAATTCGCGCACAGAAAACATATTCAGCATGTAACTTCAGACGACATTGTTGCATATATTTGTATCTGGATGCTGCTTTGTTGAACAGCTTCTCTCGAGACTGAATCTGTCAATTTTGGGTCCGCAGTATGCTTGCTTGCTTGCGTTCGCCCGATGACTAAAGTATTCTAGAGCATTTGTAGACTGTAGAATTCCTCTTCGTCATCCGTCCTTAAAAGGACGTTAAGTGGGTGTGTCTGCGTTGTGTTGTGGTTTGCAGTATAACTTATATTTGCGCCTTTCGGCCCAACACATCCAACTTCAGCGCGACATTTTTGAGTACCGGGTTGTCTTCCCTCTTCGATCCATGCTCGCTTGACCAGATTAGACAGGTTAGTCTGTTACTGGAGGCACCGCGGAGAGGTGGATCAGGGTCTGGATGGTTTTGGTTTACCGATCCTGGCGCAAGCCATCAGCTGTGGATCTCTGACAACTTCCAGCTCTGGTGCTGGGAGGCGCGCCTCCGCCTCCGCAGTATGAACAAGATGTATTCGTGGTGCCTGTCCTTGTCTCCTTTCTCATGCGCCTTTTGTTTTCTGAATTTGAAATCAGCACTGCCTGGAGATATGTTGAGCCATTTTTATAATGTTGTTCTCCATGTGCTTCTTTCATTGATAGACAATTCACTCAAGTAAGCCCTGCAAACATCCCTATATCTTAACACTAGTCTGCCCTTTCGTCTTTTCCCGTCTTTAGTTCGGCATGCAATATTTGTTTGGAAATACGAAAGTTTCCAATTCTTCGTACATGACCCAGTCACATTAGACTACAAATCCTAAGTGTTGTCATGATGTTTGTTGCAGTTTATTTCTTACCTTATTTTAGAAGTAAAAAAACAATAACAGAAACTGAGTAGGGATAAGAGGACCAGTAGAATTGTGACAAAAACAAAACGATTCACCGAGGAGCTGGGAAGACAGATCTTATTATTTTTGTTTAACCTGTGGATCAATTAGCTGCTAATTGTAAGCTGAACACACGTCTCTGAATTAACGCCTTTGTCGATACAAGTGGATCTATCAGATTATTTGTAATTTGGTAAAAATCAGCATTAACTGAATAAATGACTGCTTTGAAACTGCCTACTATTCGACACTGAAAGGCAGATGAGATAGGAAAGAAGAAGAAGGAGAATGCCTGCATTAAAATGGAAAGAAATACAGAGGACGTAAATAGCAGAAGATATAACTTATCAAACAGGAGAATAATGGTGGGATAAGTGATTTAGAGGTTAGAAATCGGGCTCTGTACAAGAAGGTCCCGGTTTCGAAACCCGGTCGGTCGGAGCTGTTCACTTCGAATCCTTGGCTTCCTCGTTAATTTACTCTCCTCCGTTCTCTGAGTAGTGAGATTCGATGTCTAGTTCTCTCTGAGTAGTGAGATCCGATGTCTAGTTCTCTCTGAGTAGTGAGATTCGATGTCTAGCTCTCTCTGAGTAGTGAGATCCGATGTCTAGTTCTCTCTGAGTAGTGAGATTCGATGTCTAGTTCTCTCTGAGTAGTGAGATCCGATGTCTAGTTCTCTCTGAGTAGTGAGATTCGATGTCTAGTTCTCTCTGAGTAGTTAGATTCGATATCTAGTTCTTTCTGAGTAGTGAGATCCAATGTCTAGTTCTCTCTGAGTAGTGAGATCCGATGTCTAGTTCTCTCTGAGTAGTGAGATCCGATGTCTTGTTCTCTCTGAGTAGTGAGATCCGATTTCTAGTTCTCTCTGAGTAGTGAGATTCGAAGTCTAGTTCTCTCTGAGTAGTGAGATTCAATGTCTAGTTCTCTCTGAGTAGTGAGATCTAATGTCTAGTTCTCTCTGAGTAGTGAGATCCAATGTCTAGTTCTCTCTGAGTAGTGTGATCCGATGTCTTGTTCTCTCTGAGTAGTGTGATCCGATGTCTTGTTCTCTCTGAGTAGTGAGATCCGATTTCTAGTTCTCTCTGTGTAGTGAGATCCAATGTCTAGTTCTCTCTGAGTAGTGAGATCCGATGTCTAGTTCTCTCTGAGTAGTGAGATTCGATGTCTAGTTCTCTGTGAGTAGTGAGATTCGATATCTAGTTCTCTCTGAGTAGTGAGATCCAATGTCTAGTTCTCTCTGAGTAGTGAGACCCAATGTCTAGTTCTCTATGAGTAGTGAGATTCGATGTCTAGTTCTCTCTGAGTAGTGAGATTCGATGTCTAGTTCTCTCTGAGTAGTGAGACCCAATGTCTAGTTCTCTATGAGTAGTGAGATTCGATGTCTAGTTCTCTCTGAGTAGTGAGATCCGATGCCTAGTTTTCTCTGAGTAGTGAGATTCGATTTTAGTTCTCTCTGAGTAATGAGATTCGATTTCTAGTTCTCTCTGAGTATTGAGATTAGATGTCTAGTTCTCTCTGAGTAGTGAAATTCGATGTCTAGTTCTCTCTGAGTAGTGAGATCCGATGTCTTGTTCTCTCTGAGTAGTGAGATCCGATTTCTAGTTCTCTCTGAGTATTGAGATCCGATGTCTAACTCTCTCTGAGTAGTGTGATTCGATTTCTAGTTCTCTCTGAGTAGTGAGATCCGATGTCTAGTTCTCTCTGAGTAGTGAGATCCGATGTTTAGTTCTCTCTGAGTAGTGAGATCCGATGTCTAGTTCTCTCTGAGTAGTGAGATTCGATTTCTAGTTCTCTCTGAGTAGTGAGATCCGATGTCTAGTTCTCTCTGAGTAGTGAGATTCGATTTCTAGTTCTCTCTGAGTAGTGAGATTCGATGTCTAACTCTCGTGAAAAATATAAACATGTAGGAGGTTCTCTTTTGCAATTCGCGCACGTTAAAGAACCTTGACAGCTGAACATCGAAAAGAGTAGGCCAAAAATGGCCGCTGACTGGGCAAAATTGAAATAAAAAGTCTATCCACAAGGTCAAACCTCTCAACAGTAAAAAGAATGGCACTACCTTTGAAGTAGAAGAATATCTGCCTGTATGACAAGGGATACCTGAATACGCGGCTGCCGGTGCGAACAATATGAAAAAGTAACATTCACTCAAAATGTAAACCCTGGGGACTTCGCTGAAGCTGAAAGCTGGCGTGTGCAAACAAACAAACAAACAAACAAACAACAGAAACAGTAGATTGATACACCGATGATGGAGAGTTGATGAGAATAACAATCACCTACGCCAGTTGTTACTGCATTTGCTGATATATTCTTATCTACTGAACCAATCCTCTATTCTCAACAGCTTTTAAAACCCTTATCGCCTGATTGCTAATGTGAAACTACAGATATGGCTAACAATAGAAACAATTTGACGTAGTTCTAACAATAGCTGGTTCCAATCACGAGAACTGTTCTATTTTTGGTAAAAAAAAATCCCAGCCACCTTCCGATTACCCTGAATTGCAGAATGAGAGAATACAACAATCAACTTAATGAACTCTGCTTACTTACAAAGTGACGTGGGGAACTTGTGGTGTTTCTATGTGTGATATTACTTTCTTTCACTTCTATGTTTTTCTTTCTCTTGCTGCACAGCCTCTTTGCCTGTCGTATGTCGAGGGAGATACAAAGACCCGGTTCTTGCCTTTTTGGCAGCTTCAATCTTGTTAATTGATGTTGTTGTAGCGCTTCTTTGATTTTGGCTGTACATCTTACTCTGGGTCTGCCTCTTGCTCTTCTGTCCTCTACTCTTATAATATACACTTTGTGTGGTAAGGAATCGCATAACATCATTTTAGATGGCCAAACCAGTTTATTAGTTGTTTCTGTATGTAGTTTAGGTTTGGTTCAATGCCTACTCTTTCTTTTATAAAATCATTTCTTTTTCTATCTTTTCTGGTTACTCCAAGCGCTTTTCAAACATCCCAGCTGTTGGTGACAAGCTTTCTTTTATGCTTCGTCGTAAGTGACCATGTTAGGCATTGGTAGCACAAATTTGGAATGAATATATTCTGTATAAGATGTTTCCTGGTGGTAATAGGTGTAAATTTGTATTGAAGTATAGGGAATATCTGTCCCAATATTTGGTTTGCCTTGTTACATCGTATGTCTCTTTCTTTATCTATTTTATCCTGTCTATCTACCTTTTAAAATTTTATATTCCATTTTCGTGTGTCTTTGCATTATCTCCATTCGTCTTTGTTGGCTGTAACGACAGTATCGTATCCTCATCGATTTGTTCGCAGCAATGATATTACTGTATTTCCTTCAATTATTTGGAAGAAATGATGCCTTCTTGGTCTCCTCTTGTCTCGTTTCTTTGTGCATTCCAACGCATAGCTCACCTTTGTACACGTTGAGCTGGGTTTCTTGATGTATATCTTTATCTTTGTTCCCACAACGAGATTCCATTTACTCTTATCTCTTCTTAGTTTATCATTACAGTCTCATTAAGGTCTCATTGTTGTCGTCCATCTGGAGTGTTTGAAACCACTCACTTCACCCAATCGTTGGTTTAGCCTTTGTGTGCAAGTCACGGTTGTTTGTCACTAATACTTTAGTAATTTTCTCATTTCTGTCTTTCTGGCAAGGTAATATAAACTTACTTCTTCTATTAAACATTCAAAGTGATTAGTGGAAGCTGTATTTTAAAATTAAATAAAAACATTTCTGGTTAAAAATTTGACATTTCATCCTATCTAAATTACCACATGTGACTGTGTTTTATTTTTTTTTTGTTCCAAGCATTAACTACCAACAAAAAAAAATTCACACATAAATATTTATTTTAGCAAAAAAGTTAACTTTTCATATCTGTTGTCACAAACTGAAACCACGCTCATAAAATATCAATTATAAGAATGAATGTAATGTTCTAGGCTCGGGACATCTTCTATAAAAACTATAAACATCTCAAGATTATAACTAAAAGGCCAGTTTAAGGTGAAAACAAAGAGCAGTGAAGCATGACTGTTAAGCTCGATGTTGCCCGGAACAATGTTAGACAGTGTGAGCACCTAATATTTGTTGGTAGTAGAGGATTCATTTCGAAAGACTTTCTACAGTGTAATACTAACCTGCCTGTAGCTGTTGCTGCTGTTCCTTTGTTTGTCTCACATGCTGTAGGTAGTCCCACATCGGAGTACAGCAGCTCTATAGCCTACTCTGCTGATACTACCACGAAGTTTAACATTGGTATGTAGTCTGCTGAATGTGCTTCTAGTTTTTGTTAGCCCCATGTTAATCCCTCTAGAGAGCCACACGTCCTTTTTCTTCTCCGTTCACTTGCCAACTACTCTTCATCGCTGCCACCTTCTCATAAAGGTGATTAATTTTGATTTTTTTGAATATTTATATATTTATATCTTCGGCTCAACACATCTCACTCAAGCGTGTCGTTTTTGGCTACCAGGTTGCCTTCTCTTTTCCTACTCAGTTTTACATATCCTTACATATATTTTTGTGTTCTTGTTCCAGCTGAAAGCCTACGTGGCCGAAACGTCGACTTTTGTTTTGTTCATTACCACGTAAAGCTGTAACCATACCACTTTATTATTATTTTTTTAAAATTGCTATTATCATCAGCTTTACATCAGCTTCGCATCTCTACGCATCTTGACGCCTTTACTTCTTGATTAATTGAGTTTACCGTGGGCAGGCGGAGCTTGATGATAAGTTGTCGGTCGCTAATCCCAATACAATAACTGAGATCTGAGTCACGGCGAGCTCTGCGCTACCTGACCTCTTGTTCCCCCCTACATGAAGTTAAAAACCCTGTATAATTTGAAACACATTATTTCATGAATGGAAATATAACAAATTAAGTGATAAAAGAAAGAAAGCAAAAACCTAGCCAATAAATTATTGATCGAAGCTGCTAACGACTCTTTTAATCAATCAATTAAACCATTCTCAATCGGTCCCCAATAAATCATTTGTGCATTGCGTCCATCCGTGCAGAGGAAAGGTCGTGAACTTTGGAACTGTCACCAGAGGGCGTTGGAAGTTTACTCTTGACTCGCGTGCCGCGGACCTGTTTGGATTATTGATCTATTAATAGTTCCAGCCACATGGAGAATAATCATTTCTCTATTTATGTCCCAAGTTAATCTAGAAAAAAAAAACATAACTTAGCCCTAATGTATTTGCAGGAATATGCAGCAAAAGAAAGATTGAATAGAACTGGCAATACTAATTCAGGTAATGAACAATGAGTGTTCCTTCTTAGTCGCTAATGATAGAAACGTTCAATAATTTATCAAGTACCACTATGAATAAAAAAAAAAAGTAAAAGTGAAGGCTCCCTCCACACCTTTATAGTGGTATTAGGAATATAATGTTAGTGATCATACAGTAATCTATATCAAAAGAAGTGAGAAAGAGAATTCATCGGTGCTATATAGAACCAATTCTGACTTATTAAAGCGAATAATGGACAGTAGACAAACACATGAAGAGATGATTAGAGGCCACAGAGTTGGGATTTCTCAGAAGAATGTTGAAAGTTCCATGGACAGTAAAAAATACCAATGAGGAAATTCTCAAAGAGGCCAATACAAAAAGGGAGCTCCTAAAAAACATCAGAAAGAAACAATCAACATTTTTCGGGCACATCATGAGAAAAGGAAAGTTGGAATACTTGGTTACAACTGGCAAAATAAAAGAAAAGAGAGATCGCGGACGACTAGAGAGAAAATGCTAGATAGCTTGGTGTCTTGGCATGAAAAACAATCAACAACAGAACTGATACGATGCACAAAGGATAGAAGATTGTGGAAGGACATGATCGCCTACGCCAACCGGTATGGCACATGATGATGATGATCATACAGTCCCCACGGCAGCCCCAGTAATGAGAAAATGTAGTAAAGATTGTATTTTTAAAAAATACTTTTCCATGACCACGGCACGTTTTTGGGTGATCTAGTCGGTATCACGCCAGACCGCATATACTTTTTAGAAAAATCCATGGTGCCCATTTTAGAGGCTGGGTGGACCTCGGAGGCTTGTTGGTCCGGAAAAAAAAAATATCAGCCACTTCTGTGGATTGAACCTGGACTCCTGTGATCAGGAAGAGAGCGTACTATTGATTTAGTCATCGAGAGTCTTGTGATCAGGAAGAGAGCGTACTATTCATTTAGTCATCGAGACTCCCGTGATCAGGAAGAGAGCGTACTATTGATTTAACCATCGAAACTCATGTGATCAGGAAGAGAGCGTACTATTGATTTAACCATCGAAACTCATGTGATCAGGAAGAGAGCGTACTATTGATTTAACCATCGAAACTCATGTGATCAGGGAGAGAGCGTACTATTGATTTAACCATCGAAACTCATGTGATCAGAGAGAGAGCGTACTATTGATTTAACCATCGAAACTCATGTGATCAGGGAGAGAGCGTACTATTGATTTAACCATCGAGACTCATGTGATCAGGAAGAGAGCGTACTATTGATTTAACCATCGAGACTCCTGTGATCAGGAAGAGAGCGTACTATTGATTTAACCATCGAGACTCCTGTGATCAGGTAGACAGCGTACTATTGATTTAACCATCGAGACTCCTGTGATCAGGAAGAGAGCGTACTATTGATTTAACCATCGAGACTCCTGTGATCAGGAAGAGAGCGTACTATTGATTTAACCATCGAAACTCATGTGATCAGGGAGAGAGCGTACTATTGATTTAACCATCGAGACTCATGTGATCAGGAAGAGAGCGTACTATTGATTTAACCATCGAGACTCCTGTGATCAGGAAGAGAGCGTACTATTGATTTAACCATCGAGACTCCTGTGATCAGGTAGACAGCGTACTATTGATTTAACCATCGAGACTCCTGTGATCAGGAAGAGAGCGTACTATTGATTTAACCATCGAGACTCCTGTGATCAGGAAGAGAGCGTACTATTGATTTAACCATCGAGACTCCTGTGATCAGGAAGACAGCGTACTATTGATTTAACCATCGAGACTTCTGTCACTATGAATGCTGGAGTAGATTCCAATGTCCCTCTACAATCTTCTGGTTTATAGGTCTCATGTTGACTTTCTACCATACCATTCTCTGAAGCTTTCATGTATCTTTTTCTACCTTTTAACTCAGTGTGGGGCATAGGTCTTCAACAAACACTTTCAACTCCTGTGAAGCATAGGTCTTCAACAAACACTTTCCAAGTCGTTCTGTTTCTTGCCATTCTTATAAGATCATTCCATGTCTTCCCCATCATCTTCATCTCTGCTTCTGTCTGTCTTCTCCAAGAATTTCTTGGTCTTCCTCTTTGTCTTTTTCCCTAGGGATTCCAAAAAAGGGCCTGTTGTGTGATGCTCTCAGTTGGCTTCGCATTGTGTATCCTATCCAGCGCCATCGTCTTCTCTGCATCTCTTTATCCACTAGTATTTAACTGGTACATTTCCATAATTGATGTTAGTGATTTTGTCCTGCCATTTCCATCCTGTTATTCTGCGTAAGCATCCATTAATGAAAGTCTGTATCTTCTTGATTGTCAATTTTGTTGTTCTCCATGTTTCACAGCCATATAATAGGACCGACTTAACATTTGAGTTGAACATTTTTATTTCTGTATTTAACCTAATTTCTTTGGGTTTCCATATGTTTCCCAGTGCAACAAAAGCTCCTCTTGCTTTTGATATCCTTATTTTTGTATAATTTTCTGTTCCTCCCTCTTTATCTATATTACTCCCCAGATATATGTAAGATTGTACATTTTCATGTATCTATTCCATGTGAACAATATAAAAACAGGTAAATGAATATAAATATTTGAGAACTTTGTTAACCTCAGACGGAAGATGTACAAAAGAGGCGAGGTGCAAAATGGCTCAGGCAAAACCAGCTTTCCAAAAAATGAGGAAGATACTATGCAATCCATTTTTGACAATAGAAACAAAAAATATAGTTCTTAAATGTTATGTAGAGCCAGTCTTAGCATATGGATGCGAATCATGGACAATAGGACTACAGACAAGAAAATCACTGGAGTCTGTAGAAATGTGGTTTTATAGAAGAATGTTGAGAATACCATGGACAGCTAAGAAGAGTAATGAAAATATTCTGAAAGAGGTCAAAGCAAAAAGAGAGCTAATTTCCAATATTAGGAAGAAACAATCATCATGTTTTGGCCATGTAATGAGAAGAGAACAACTGGAATATATTGTAACAATTGGAAAAATTGAGGGACGAAGAGATAGAGGGAAGCAAAGAGAAAAATAACAGACAGCTTAAGAGAATGGCTTAGCAGAAGGTCAACAACAGAAATTATAAACAACTGTAGAGATCGAAAGTTGTGGAAAGACATGATCACCTACGCCAGTAGGCCCGGTACTTGATGATGATGATGATGATGATTCTCTGTGAATTTCTCTGCCTCTCGTTCCTTTAATTATCCAGTTGTTACAGAATGTTCCGGCTGTTCTTTTCTCTTTACACGACGAAGGATGGTTGCTTCCTACCGAACTTAGAGAAAGACGTTCTATTTTGCTTTAGTCTGTCTTAAGCAGACCTGTCCAAGTTTCGTATTCGAGAAATCAATTAACGGAACTAGCCTCCCAAAACAATTAAGAGAGAGGATGTGGTAGGAAGGCAACTTAAATGTGGACTTCCATTATCATGGCAAAACAAGTCCCGGCCATCCACTGTATCGATACTATCTTAAGACCATCGTGACGTTGTTCTGTCACGGAATCAAGCAGAGCTTATGCGAGAGAGTGGCATAATTCTGTCTTACTAAAATCAGATTAACTCGAGCCCCACTTTGTCACTGACTCGTATTGGCCTCGTCATCTGCCGAACTGGAAATCCGATCCAGCGAACGGCGATGACAGCATGGACTTCAACGACATTAGTGGATAAATAACAACAACAGCAACAACAACAGCAACAACAACAACAGCAGCAACAACAGCAACAACAACAGCAACAACAACAACAGCAACAACAACAGCAACAACAACAGCAACAACAACAGCAACAACAACAACAGCAACAACAACAGCAACAACAAC